>PVLC010013859.1:0-40565 GCA_004027655.1 Graphiurus murinus
AAAAAAAAAATGGCTCTTGTAAACATTTACACTGACAGATTGCTATTTTGGAGAAATCCTATTGGGATATCTTCTATGATGCCAAAAAAAGCACTAGCAGATGTGTCTGCAGCTGGAGCAAGACACCACACATGTGGTACAGACACACTTGGCAATGAGAAAGGACTTTGGAGTCTGTATTGGCTCCTTTTTTGTTTGTTTGTTTATTTTTTTCTATTTAGTTAACAAAACAAAGAACCTTAAGTTCCCTGGAAATCTAGATTAGACACAGAGAGGAATAGCTTTGGTGGTTTGAGTTGAAAGTTGCCCTTTGAACACTGCTTCAATGCACTAGAATTTTAAACATTGAGGTAGATTGCTTGATGCTTAGGTTCATATTAACTAATAGTTAATAATGCTTTGGACAGAAAATATTAACAATTGTTTCTGCTTTAAATAATTTTTTTCTAGAAATCCAACAATTAAGTGAGCAGGAGAATCCTTATGAAAACATTTTAAAATACAAAGTCTTAGTGAAATAATTGGAAATAGTTGATTTCTTTAAAAGTCATAATTACAAACAAAAAAATCTATATATCAAAAATTTAAATAAAATTTAAAAAGGAGAAAACCAAACAAAAGTAGGTGTAGGTGTTGGTAGCTTTAAAAATGAACTCTACTAATCTAAAAGCAGTATATATTTATTTTGCAGTTCACAGTTCCATCACATGAAAAATTAATATTTCAAATAATTTTACTAAGCTAATGTAATCTTTAAGTTAAATAAATTAAAGGAAAATGTGTACACATATCCATGGTTACACACAAAAAACACATAATTTTAGAAGCTTAATATTTAGAAACTCAAAATATTCAAAATTAATGAGTTAATTTTGTTTATGTGAATGCTAGATATTTCCTGTTTCACTCAGAAAACATAACATTTTTAAAAGTCATTATAGTAGTTTGCAGAAATATAATAATTACAATAACACTAAGATAAAATATGTAAGAACTGTAAGTAAAAGTTTCCAATAAACAGAAAATAAAAGTGAGACAAGTCAAGGGGCAGAAATGAGAATAAAATTCAGACAGTGTAAATGCCACTACACTATATTATCTATTTTAATCACTATTGCATAAAAGAAAACAGCACATAAATTAACATTACTAATATTCTAGTATAAAACAAATGTCCTTATGAAACCACAGGAATTAATGATATTTAGTTTTAAATATAAATTTAACACATTGGACTTAGACCCTCATCTTTACCTGTTAGAATTGGGGAAGGGTTAAATGAGAAATGTGTGCATGTATGCCTTTACCAGCTTGTACCTAACAAATATGTATGATTACAATGCACCAATTAAAAAAAAATTTTTTTTTCACGGCATCACCAAGGTACATGTTGGAAAAATCATTTGAGGGGTTGACATTTGAGGGGTGAGGGGTTGCCATTTGCAACTTTTTTAAGAGATGATAATTTTCCAAAGGGATGTGAATTTCTACAACATTACAAAATGATGATTTTACAAAATGGACTCTATGTTGCTGTTCCTGTCATAGAAAGGATCTAATTATATTCTCACACGCCTAACTCTTATATGGCTGTTTTGCAGCACAAGGCCAGGAAGGGCATTGGAAGTATTATTGTTGGAACCACGCTGGTTGTTGGAAAGCAATCTAATTAAATCCTTGCTTTTTGATACTATGAATGGAAGTCCAAAGAAGATAAATAAATGTGGTAAGGGATAGTATCAGAATAAAAACAAATTATTTACAAATATGAAGGTGAATGTTTGAGGTTAATAAAAGCTCTAGAGATATGTCTGCAGTGGAATTAGGAATTGGTATTGTTAGGCTATCAGTTTTATAAAACCCTTTTTTAACACTTTTTTTAATCTGCTTTCAAGTTATTTTACTTTTTAGAACTATGCAAAATGTAAATAATTTGGGGAAAAATTATCAACAAATTTATTAACCAATAAGAAGTAACTGCCAGAGTGTGTCAGATAGTATAAGAAGTTCATTCTGCCCAACTCTAATAAAATTGAAGACTAAGCCAAATTTCAAGAAAAGGAAATACTCTAAATTGTGGGACAAGTCTTTTATTCAATCACAAACTAATAGATAAATTTATTTGGTATTTAACCAAGAATTATACATTTCCCATAGCCTTTAGTTCCCATTTTCCATTTGCCTTACCAACAAGCCTTGCATTGATATTAAAATTAAAACTGGGCTTGATTTAAACATGTGGGCCTCAGTTGGGGGAAGAACCTATGTAAAGATCTAAACACTACAGCACAAGCATGAGGTAACAGAAATGTCTGAGTTCTAATTCCAGTTGAATTCTTCTTTTATTATTTTAGATAAGAATAATCTGTTGACCTTTGAAAGTTCACATTGATCTATGTCAGATGCTTAACCTTCAGCAAGTGAACTGATAAATTAATTGCAGTCTGTCATTCTGAAGTGGCTAAAGGTTAAATGAAAAGCTGTCATTTACTTTTGTATTTCAGTTTCAAATATTTTCATCTATATTACAGATTTACATACTTTGAAAGACTAAGAACACTGACTTTTCTAGATTGCCCAGAGTAGAGGGGTTGTACCAAATTTCCAACCTCTAAAGAGATCCTTATCTTGGACAGTTAGAAAATGATGGAAAATTATATGCTGATAATGCAGATACTAGGTTATAGGGTGTGGGATAAAGTTCTCCATAGGTTTGTCAACTCTCTTTGTATAACTAGAGACTCCAAACTATGTTTAAATATTTGGTAATCATTTACATATACACAGTACAAGGTACTAATTGTTTTAAAAGAAAATGTAAATTCAAAGTAATCAATAGAAACATAAGATGTGGTATGAATGTTCAGTGGGCAAACAAGTGACTTCAATTTAAGAGATCAGCTTGTGGAAATGACATTTAAAATATATTCTGAAGGTGAAATTAGCCCTCTCCTTAATATTGAAGATGGTCTTTTCTCCAAGGTGATTTTAAATATCATGTTTATATCATAAATAGGAAGAATTCCCCAATCCCTTTTTATATTTAAATTTATCTTATTCTTTGTACAAAACTTTTATCTTCCAGGAAAAAAGATGAAAAGGATTCTTTTTTGAGGAAACTGACAAATCTAAAAATGAAACATGAGCAGATACAAGGTATTGGCAGTTGGGTATACCCAAGTGTTTATGTGGAAAGCCTACCATCAGTATGACTCTCCATATACTCAAAACTATAGCCAATTGATCAGTGCCCCATTCTTAAATACAAATGGACACAGACTCCAAGTATTTGAGTAACATGTTCATCACGAGACAGAGATAAAAAACAAAGGGGAAAAAGAAATTAGGAGAAACAAAATGAGTAGAAAAAAGAAATTTAAACATACCATAATAGCCTGAAAGAACAAGAGTAGGTATTCTACCCCTGAAACATCAATTAGGGTTATAAAGATGACATGTTCACAACACCATAAAGAACTCTATAATAATATAGCAATAGCAAGATTTAAATACTTCTATTTATTTATTTATTTATTTATTTATTTATTTATTTATTTATTTATTTTGCAGTACCAGGGATTGAACTCAGGGGCAGTCTATCTCCTAGTATATCTCCAGTCCTATGTTTTATTCTTTATTTTGAAACAGGGTCTCACTATCCTTCTGTCTCAGCCTCCCAAGTACTGGGATTACAAGCATGAGCCACCATACCCAGCTCTCATGAGATTTTTTATTTAATTTATTTATTTATTTATTTATTTATTTATTTATTTATGTATTTATGTATTTATTTATTTTTGGTACTGGGGGTTAAACTCAGGGGCATTCTACCTCTGAGCTATGCCCCCAGCCCTGTTTTTTATTCTTTATTTTGAAACAGGGTCTCACTAAGTTGCGGAGTACCTCACTAGGTAGCTGAGGCTGGCCACGAACCCGGATCCTCTGGTCTCAATCTCCCAAATGCTGAGATTACAAGCTTGCGTCACCATGTCCAGCCTTCTCATGAGATTTTTGATAGATAATTTTGAGGAAAAAAATTCCAACAAAATAAAATATTAATGATAATAAAGCCTCACAGATGTGTAATAGAAGGGAACAGGTTAGGATATTGAAAGATTAGTCTTATGAGTTCAGTATTTGAGCAATAGGGATTCCCAATAGAGGAAACAGAGAGAGAAGAGAAAATTACCAAATAAACTATTGAAATAAAATATCCTATGGCCTGGGGGTGTAGTTCAGTTGGTAGAGTGCTTGCCTAGCATGCACAAGACCGTGTGTTCTATCCACAGCACTGGAAAGAAAAATCCCAGAATTAAAGATTAATTTCCCATTGATATCACCAAGTGCAAGTATATAGAAAGGGAAGAATATAAAAGATATAGCATTGCAAAATATGACATCACTGGAGAAAAATTTATAGAGTGAGGCAGATGCTAGTAATCATTATGTCATTTTGAACCAAATCAGGATAACCCTTTGGATAGCTTGTGTTTCCTAGAATGTTTAGTACATGGGAACTATTTGGGGGAAAATTTCAAGATGTAAAGCTGTTTTAAATTCTAAAGTAAGCTGAGCATGGCGATACATGTCTAATTCCATATGTAGAACACTGAAACAGGAGGATCTCAAGTTCCAGGTCAGCCTCAGCAATTAGGGAAACCTTCAACAACTTAGTTAGATCCCGGTTGCAAAAAAAAAAAAAAAAAAGTTGGGGTGTGGCTCAGAGGTACAAGGCCCCTGAGTTCAATCAATCCCAGTACCAGACCAAACTAAATATAAAAGTGAAGGCTATAATGTATGCTCCGTTCACTCACAAGGAGAAGGACATGAACTTTTTGAGATTGTTGTGGGGAGTGCAGGAGAGAAGAGGAGGGGAGGGGAGATGGGAGACAGAAGAGAGGAGAGGAGAGACAGGAGAAAAAAAGGAGCAGGAGAAGGAACAAAAGCTAATTTGAGAGAATCTTCCCGAGAATTGGAGAAGAGGTTACCCTGGTATAGCAGGACAAGTGGAATATGACTTGCTCCATGAAAAGTTATGTTACAACTCAACCTATAAAACAGCAACCACATCAAGTTATTCCTTTCCACTTGGCACAAATAATGCAGTGCTTCCATGGTGTAGAGAACAAGATCTTCTACTACATAAAAATCTGTTCTGAAGATATTAGTCCCTAACACATGGTTGAAGAGGCAAGGCTTTGGTTTTAGGTGTTATTTTCAGCCCCCTCTATCTGCCTATGTCTTTCTTTGGGTAAGTATTTATTGAGCACTTGCATGTACCAGGATCATTGCTGCCAGCGGAAACACATCTGTGACAATAATAAAAAACCCGTGTTTCCTGGAGGTTGCAATCAAATGTATATATTTACATTGCTATATTGAAATATGAATTCTAAGAAAGCAAAAAGATACACCAAAACCACCATCTATATAAAATTGTATAGAGAGCATAGACTAGATAGTAGGCAATTACACACAAATACACTCTCTACTGATAGTCCCCCTTTTGAACATTGGTATTTAGTTAAAGTTCTGAAGAATTTGTAAGGAGAAAAAAATGGGGAAGGGTTTAATGAATTGCATACTATTTTGCAGCACCTGGACCACAGCAAGCTACCAGTAAATAAATACTGGCATCCCTGTAACCCACAATTACCTGACTTGACATCATTTTCTCTTGCTCCCTATAATTCATACTAATAATCCAACTGAACATAACACAATTGTGATTAACTTATTAGTAAAATTTCAGTTCAGCTAAAAAGAATTGAGTTGGAGTTCTGTTAGTTAATGGTGGAATATTTTACTGGTAGATTGCTATACAAACTTTAGTCTACAAGTATCCAGGGACAGTATTTTAATTAATTTTCCTTATTAGGACTCATTTGGGATTCATTTCTTGTTTTTATCTGTACATAGGTTGCATTTTGTTACATTTAAAATACACATTTTACATAGGCATGTTTGTATACTTTGCTACTATATAATACATTGTGATAATTGAATAAATAAATATTTGATAGAGTTTATAAAGAATGAAGCAAAGGGATTAAAGAGATACTTAAGTTTCATCAAACATAATTTTACATCAGGACTCTGGTGTACAGATATCAGGTAGATGTTAATACTTGGAAAATACTGCCTTAGCAAGATCAGTCATTTTATCAGTTTCTCAGATTGTACTTCTAAGAAAAAACCATGGAATGGTATGAATCCAATAGAAATTCATTTACACAAATAAGATAATTCATTTATACACACACTTATGCCATATATATAAATATATACATATATATATCAGAATATTTGCTATGAAAGATTGACTTTACACATACCTCTTTAACAAAATTGACCATACCATTCTATACCAAATGTGATGAATTCAGACTATAAAACTTTCATAGTTCACCATGTCTACACGTGAATCTTACAAGTGAAAAATCAAGTAAATATAATAATGATACGGAATAAATAGGTCTGAAGAACTATTTTCATGTGGGAAAATCACAGTAGAAAAATATAAAAAGTAATGTCTGTTTATGAGAGCATTAAGTTGGAGGAAAGACAGACAAGGAAGAGAATTTGAAATCAATGGGAATTCAGTCTTTACTCATTAATATGTTTGAGGCTTAATATATTCAAATATATACTCAAATATAAATGTATTATATATTTGAATATATATTAAAAAATAAATGTTTTATTGAAAACAGCCTTAGAAATAGCCTAACAAGAAAAAGAGCCTTGGTTTTCCTATTATACCTATCTCTTGTCAAATCAGGGGTTATGGTAGGGTTTCCCTCCATAAATAGCCCTTTTCCTTTCAAATAAAAATGATTTCTTTGGAAATAGATAATGCAAAAAGTAAGCATAAAATTATGGTAATGTGGAAATATTCCCATTCCTACAGAAGACAAAAAAGAACTGAAGCAAGAATAACATGTGGTTAAATAATAGGTAATGTGCTAAGCTATAGAAAATGTCTGGCATAATCTCTAGAGAGAAGAAAAAATGTTACTTAAACCAAATAAGTGCATTCATTTCTCCAATATGAAGATGGGGTAGAAAGATAATTCATTTCAGTATTTGTTGTTGTTGTGTGTGTGTGTGTGTGTGTGTGTGTGTTTATGGAACACACAGGAATGGAACACGGGGCATTCTACCTCCAAGTCATATGCCCAGCCGTCCAGCCGTATTTTTTTTTTTTTTTTTTTTTGAAACAGGGCCTCACAAAATTGTGGAGGTCCTTACTAAGTAGCTGATGCTGGCTGTAACTTGTGATCCTCCTGTCTCAACCTCCCAAGTACTGGTGTTGCAAGCATGCACCACCATGCTCAGCTACTTGTTGACTTTTACTTAGGGGATTTCTGTTTTTTAAAAGATACCTGAAAATTGGTCTATGTGGAAGAGATTTCAATTAAATGTAAAACTAACTTTATAAGGTAACACAAAAATTTATAGGCTTCTATAAACTGAGACTCTATGTTGGTGGAAAGGAGCCTCTGGATTTGAGGGGGAAAAAGGGGTAAACAGGATAGGAGCAAAATTATAGCAGGTAGGAACCCAAAATAAATGAAGGCCAGGGAATACTTTATATGATTGAGGGAGACAAAGAATTTTAAGAGTATTTATCATAGAACCAGTTTGAAAATCATCTGCCCAGAAAATGCTTGAAACATGTTTGAAAACTCAAAATGGATTATGTACAAGCACCTTGCAGAGTGGTGCTCCGTGGTTGAATAAAGGGAAAATGTACTTATACACAAGGCAGAAGCCTGAAGGCAAGAAAGCAGCTTCAGGGTAAAGACCTGCCAACATTACACAGCATCTTCAATTGGGCAGCAAGTCACTTGCAAATTTTCCCTCATGAAACCTTTGGGAAAATTAGGGAGAAGGTTTTAAATTCTATTCAATGTAGGGAATAAGAATGATATTAATGACGACAGCTAATATCATTGAACATATATTTACAGCTGACTCTGTTCTAAGCCCTTTACATGTAATTAACTCAATTCATCCTCATGCCTGTATGTGCTCCTATTAGTTATCCCCATCCTCTCAATGAGGAAACTAGGCACGCAGAGGTGCTCTTATGCTCATCGTAGATTGTCAAACTGATGAAATGAAAACTTTGGTACAATAAATCACAACTTCTAGAATCCTTAAGACACAGGGCAGTGGATTGTATAGCATTTATAATTCTATTTTGGATAGCATATATGGATGGATTTGGGAAGAGAAATGTGAAGACCAAGAAAACACTCAGAGACAGGAAATTTAAATAAGTTTTGATAAAGTGCTAGAGGCAGACTGTTAAAGTTAGCTGTGAGAGAGATTGTACAGAAGGAGAAACTCCAAGGTTGACACATTTTAGAACTGGGGCTACAAAAAGTAATAAAGACAACTCTAGGGTGAAGTAAAAAGTTTCTTATTGTTCTGGGTTGCTTGTTTGGTTGGCCGATTTGATTTGTTTTTGACTTTGGAAGAGAAGCTTCTGAAGCAGAAAAAAAAATGCAATCAAATGAAAGGCAAATGATTGGAAAGAGAATGTTGTAATTGACACAGTAAGTTCCCTGAGGAGGCATGGTCAAGAGAAGAGGCAGAAAGTTTCACCTGAGAAAGAGGGAGGTCATATTAAACAGGTAACAGTTTGGAGTAGAGAAGAAAATGACTGCAGTGGTAAATAAAGAAGATTCAGGATGACTCTCGTTTCACTAAGAATTATTGAACACATAACTTTGTTCTCAGCACTGTTGGCACTGTACAAGTTAGAAGGAGAACTTCAGAGGAATCAAAGATATTTTATGCCCTTAAAGTGTTTTCTGGTTATAATTTTTAATCTTTAGCAAAGCTGATACACTAGAGATGAGAGAAGTTATCATCATTCAAAAGAAACCTTTATCCAATTATTTGAGATTGTAGATGCAAAAGGAAAATGTTTTCAGAAAATAAATATCTTATTATCTTAAACAACCTTAGAAATAGCCTAACAAGGGAAAGAACCTAGGTTTTCCTATTATACCTTATCTCTTATCAAACCAGAGGTTATGGTAGGGTTTCCCTCCATAAACACCAATTAAAAAGTATCCCTTTGGAAACAGACAATGCAAAGATCAAGCATAAAATTATGGTAATGTGAAAATATTGTCATTTCTACAGCATGACCAAAATTAATACTGGGCCAGTATGGTTTCCTTTTTACTTCATCTTTTAGCAATTGAGTTTAGATCATGATCATGATAGGTAATATTTTATGTATTTATAAAAGTGAGCATATTTTCTAAAAGACATCGCTTTAAGTTATTTCGTTTTATATTTTTATCCTGGTCCTTTGCCTCACCAGGTTGTCATCTGTATTAAAACTGAAGTAGCTTGTTGAAGCCACCAGATGTCACTGTCTTAGATATATATTTTCAACATTATTAGTAAGACATAATATATGAAATTACTGAACATTCTAATAGAATTATTTTCTAGCAAAACCCTGACAATCATGATTATGTTAGAATTTTTTCAAAGACATCTAAAAAATTCTAAATGATATTCATACATACAAGTCAGGAAAATGTGTTCTGGGACATTAAAATAGTAAATCTATTTAAAGACTTCAGAAACATTTTGTGTTTAAGTTGAAATTTTAATTTATGTAATAATTAAATGATAATAAAGTACTAGTTTAATAAGCCCCTTAGAATATTAAAAAATTAGGAAGTTTAAAATCTCTATACAAACATACATACACACACACACACAAACACAATATATGCATGTGTATGTATGCATGTTTGAGGCTGGTAAGAGAGAAGGCTCTGTAGGAAATGGACAGAAAGTGTATATTCTATATAAGCCTCAAACATTTATAAAATCTTGACTACATATTTCATCACAAAAGAAGTCATATCACAATCCAAATAAAGAAGCACATACATACAGCTTTTTCTATCTTAACTGGGAGACCATGGTTAAAAAAAATTAAGAATATGTGTTTGAACTTAATAAAGATACTTTTTTCAAATCTTACCAATTAATAGGAAAATAAAACATTTCAAGATGACAAAGTACTGCTGGAGTGCAAAAATAAAAAAAAATACAAATCTGGACTCATCCATTTTAGAACATTATCCTAATTTATTAGGATATAATGAGTAAGCTAGGCATGGAGGCATATTCCTGTAATTCTAGTACTTGGAAGGCTGAAGCAGGAGGATCACAGGTTTGAGGCCAGCTTGCAGTAACTGAGAATTTTTCAAAATAAAAATTAAAAGGGCCTTTTTTAACTCAATGGTAGAGCTACTCTGGGGTCAATCCCCAGTACCAAAAGTTTATAAAAACTTAAGTTTCCAGTTTGAAGATGATGTCATAAAATGAACATTTCTTACTATCTAGAAATATTGCTAAGAATATATTAAAATAGTTTCTATGAAACCTATAAATTAGATAATTGTTTTAAAAAGTACAGTAAAAGTATATTGTAATACAGCAAATGAGATCATAACGAAATACTTTGAGTTTTTAAAAATTTAGTGAACAATTGTTTTATTTTTTTTATATTTATTTATTTATTATTTATTTATTTATTTTTTGCGGTACTGGGGATTGAACTCAGGGGCATTCTACCTCTGAGTTACACCCCCAGTCCTATTTTTTATCCTTTATTTTGAAACCGGGTCTCACTAAGTTGCGGAGTGCCTCACTAGGTAGCTGAGGGTGGCCGTGAACCCGGATCCACCGGTTTCAGCCTCCCGAATGCTGGGATTACAAGCGTGCGCCACCACGCCCGGCTTGAACAATTGTTTTATAAAGCAAGGATGACAGGGCTTTGAGATCTCATGTAGGAAATGGTGAGGCAGTATCAAAAGATGACATTTGAACAGTTTTGCAAGAGGGAGTACTGGAAGAAATACACATGTATAAGAAGTTCTGGGAGATTAGAGTGTATAGAGAAAGCATGGGAAAGTAATGTAGGAATTCACGCTACTAAAGAGAAACAAAAATCACAAACCATAAATTAAAGTAATGAGCAGAAGCAGATGAGGTGGAAGTAGTAGATAATGACAACAGGAGAAGGTAATCCAGCATCTGAAGCAACAGAGTCCACCCCTCCCCCTCCAAAAACTAAGCAAAATGTAAACCCAAAATTATGTTTGAAATAGTAGTTGAAAATAAACGTATTAAAGTTAATTAGCCCATTTAAAATCAACTACCCTTGGATATAGTCAAATAAGTTAATAAATTTCAAAAAGACTAGGAAAAAAAAAAAAAAAAAAAAAAAAAAACTTTGAACAACCAGGCCAAAGAACTAACTTATTCAAAAATGGAAGAGTGTAAAGCTACACTCAAACTTCATCACAGCAGCACTGCATATGAGAAAATAGTAGAACTATGCCTTCAAACCCCTCACAGACTCCATCCTGAGGATGTTCTACACAGCTGGACTCTGAGCTAAGTACCAGTCTTGAGATGCAAGAATCCCAGATCTTTGAGAGGAATCATCTACCCAGACAAGTTAAGAAAAAAATAGATACAAATTTAACATTGACTTACATTCATTATAGAAAAAAGTTTAAATGTAGATTTATAGAACACAACTAAAATGATAAATACAAAAGATATATAGAGATAAATATATCATGAAAACCAAGGAGCATATGTAAGGAAAGAAACTTCCATTTCAATATCAATACATATGCTAATATACTCAAGAAGAATGACTTGGCAGGAAATTTTCAAGATACTGATGAAGAAAGATTTTGAATGCAATGAAGATAACAAATGAAGATCTGAAAAATTAGAAAGGCAAATTACATTGTTACATAAGAAGACTTAAAATACTACCTTCAAAATAGACCTAAAGATATAATGGCACCTTGAAGAAAAGTTCTATTGAAAAGTTCTGGGACAAATGGATTTCCTTATGGAATACATAAAATACAATTTAAATTTAATACTGTTCACAAACAATGTGTGTAACTTGGAAATGTGGAAACCCATACTTTAAAGCTATTGAAAGAAAACATGGGAGAATAATTTTATGAAGTTTTGGAAAGAAATAAAGCAAAAATATAGTTGCATATATAATCTAAACGAAATGTATTAGTAAGTTTAAAAATTAAAATAAGGAAAAAAACAATATAATAAAATATTCAGGTCTACCAGTCAGTCAGAAAGGCCAGGTTATGTTTTAGTAAAAACTGCCCCATATTCACCAAATCTCACTCATGCATTATTATTGAATCAATTAGGGTATCTCCTTCAGAAATGAGTATATAAAAGTCTTAGAAACTAACTAAAATCCACCATCACAACATCAAACCATCAAACACAATACAGCATTCTACAATGGTGGAAATGCTCTATAGCTCTGCTAACCATGACAGGTGCCACTAGACATGAAGCTATTGAGCTCTTGAAATATGGCTAGTGGGAATAGAAAGAAGACTTACAATTTCATTTAAGTCAAATTAAATTAAAAATGGCCACAAGCACCTGGTGGCAATCACACTGTATGGTAGAGTTTTAGGACATTTGTCAGTTATTAAGGAAAAGGGAAAGACAATGTGTCAAGAGAAACCAGCTCTAGTAACCCTCTTGTCAAGCAGTTGCATATCTCCTGTGCACAGGGAAATTTAATTCTCTAAAAACTCATTTCCATCTACAAGCTTTGAAGCAATAATAGAAAAATGTTAACATATTTTTGAGGGATAGCAGGTATTTGTTTACATTATCATGTAATATAAACTAGTTTTTTTAATTCATTTTTATTTTTAATTTACATGTCCCATTTGTACATACTTAAGGGGTATGTGTATTTTTATTTTAAAACATTTTAATTACTAATATGAAAACAAAGCTCTAACATTGTTGGTCCTGATTTCTCGACACAGTTGCCAAGATCTTTTTATGCATGAATTGTTTGAAATTCCATAGCACCACCTTTTCCTCTTTCTCCTTCCTCTCCAGGGAGCTAGTTTAAGCATCATATGTAGACAGATTTCATCTAGTCTCCACCTACATCTTTATAATCATCAGGTCTCTGGTTTCACACATTTTCCTCTTATTTTCCTGGGGTACTTCCCACATCTCATTGAATATTACCCACACTGCTCTCAAAATTCTTTCACATCTTTTCTGAGTTATACAACTACCAAAATTATCCACACGGAATCTCCAAACTTGTTTCTTTTTCTTGGTGTATCATGTCAGCACATGACATTACCATCTATCACCCAAACAATTCAGAGCCATATCTGACTCATTCTTTGATGATAAACGAATATGTCCTGGCAGATATACAATATGCTCACACCCTTCTCTTTCATCTCAGTTTTAATTTTTCCCCACTAACCTTTCAACTGTTTGTGAGCACAATCTATCTTATTTCTTTCTATTTCTCTAATCCTTGGCAAAGGATGTGGCCTATAATGGCTGCTCAATTAAAAGTTAATGGAATAATGGAGTCTTTGAAATGGAAGAAGATGTCCATTTTGGAAAGCTGAATTTGAAAACTGACACTCATTAAACAGTTTCTAGGCAACACTTCAAATAATGCCATGTGCATATACAAAATTAACACCAATCTCAATAACATGTACAGGGAAGGGGAGACAGTGGGAGGAACTGAAGGAAACACACCAATGCTGTGTACATGTATGTTCCTATCACACTGAACCTCATTCTGATATATAATTACAATGCACCAATAAAGTATATTTAAAAAATGAATTCCTTGGGACTATTTTCATATTTGCCATTGCAGACATAACGCTCCCTTGGATGCTCCATCCTCTCCCAATTTGAGAAATGGTTATTTTTAAGATATTGTTTGTATTAGTCTCAGCTGTGATAGCTTTTGACCTGAAAAAAAAAAATCCCAGAGTTTCAATCAGCTATTCTGGGTCCACTAAATGGATACCCAACTTCATTAACATTTTTGCCACTTTTTCCTACATTTTCTAGATTTGAGTATAGGTTCATTAAAACGTTGTGTGGTGCTATTAAGTGAACCACAGTGATCCTTCTACTTTTTAAACCTTTAATAGGCACATGTGCCTCTTTGTGTTTTCCTCTCTGGCTTTAAAATGACTTTATTAAGTCTGTGTAAATTAGTGGAAGCTATATAAAAGGTTGAGGGAAGGCAGTCTTTCCTGATAACAAGACAACTTAATTAGATGGCACTTCAACTCCCTCCAGCTCTTTAGAGCTGGAGTTGAAAACTGACCCAGTGAACTTAACATGAGTGCTGTCCATATACATACAGCTACAACTTTACATTTCCCATGGTTACTTATATCTCCTGATTCTACATCCTATTCTGTTAACTTCATTATCTTCCACCTACAGCAAGGGACTTCAAATAAATGTTCCATGTGCTGGAAATCATATTCTTCCATATTGTTTCAGGTTCAGGCAGAGTTAATAATTCAAACATAACCCACCTAATGAACATTCCATCCCTAATTCTGTATTAATTAAAAAATACATTGTGTGTGTGTGTGTGTGTGTGTGTGTGTGTGTGTGTGAGAGAGAGAGAGAGAGAGAGAGAGACAGAGAGAGAGAGAGAGAGAGAGACAGAGAGCGAGAGCGAGAGCGAGCGAGAGAGAGAGAGAGAGAAAGAGAGACAGACAGACAGAGAGACAGACAGACTTGGGCCTCCCTGATAGTGAAATAAATGAATTCCAAATCTGCCTGACTAGACATGTGGGAAGTGAGCCATATGATTTAGTAAAGCCCCAGATTATTCCAGTGTTTATAAAACACTTTTGGTCAACTATATTATAATGCACAAAATAAATATCTAAGTCGCTAACTCCAATAGATGGCCCAAGATATCCAGAAATGTTTTATATTTTTCTCCAATGCACCTGACTGAATTACAGCTGCCTAGATATGAGTTAAGAACAGACAGCAGCAGGGACTTTACAAATCTTGAGAAGTGATAGAGCAGAAAGAGAATTGTTCTTGGAATCGTCACGCATAAGTCACTCTCACTGTGGCAGTTAGTAGCTGTACACGTTGAAATAAATCCCCTGAACCTTGGTTTCCTCACCTAAATAATGGAATACTTGGATTGCTTCATTTGCATTTCTCACAGGGTTGCTGAGAAGGTCAAATAAGAGAACATTAATGAAAATGCTTTATCAAAGAGACATAGTAGTGTAATGGGAAAGAGTGAATGCCATGGTTTCACAAACCAGTTCAACCACAGTGATCAGACCAAGTGGCACAGCCTCTTGGGGAGCCAGGCTTCTAGTGTGGAAACATACCTATTTCAACTAGCTACTGAGGTTACTGATTGAACTATCCCCCCATCAGGTCCTAGGTCTGATGTATGGTGATGCCCATGTGAAGTCTGTTTGCATGAGAGAGCAGGAGAGATCAACAAGACCCCTCCCCTTCTCTGGCAATAGGCCAAGTACACTGTTTATTTCAATCATTACACTGCTCTTTTCCTGATTCTGGAAGATGTGTGTGTGTGTGTGTGTGTGTGTGTGTGTGTGTATGGATCTAGTTTTTATATGTATTTGCTTTAGAGGGGTTTGACCTGAGAGTTAGATTTGAGAAGTGATGTCGAAAAAAATAACTAGAGCTTTGTTATGTTTTGTCTAATATTTCTTAGGAGCCTAATATATTGAGGGACACCATTCAGTTCAACCTAGCTCAATGTAGCTTTATCTCAGTCTTGGGAGCTCAAAACTCCAGCTAATAAGTAAATAATAAACTGTTATTTTGCCTTATTTGGTTTATCTATCATCACTGAATGCAGTGCAGGAGATGTTTATTTTCAAACAGAAATTCCGTATTCTCAAATTGTCTTTGCAAAGTCACTACAAATATTAACCTTTAAAGAAACTCATTATTTGGGATTCTAGCGTCTCCAAGTACTTTGCGTATATATTTCTCTTTCCAGAAACCCTTTCCTTGTCCCAGGATTGTTCCCTGACCCATTGCAATTCATTCTTCAGTACTCAGATTAGATCAAAGCTCATACTTCAGTTTCTAACATTTTCTCAAGTCAGTTTGTGCTGCTGCAACAAAATACCAAACTTGGTAATTTATAAACAGTAGAAATTTCTTGAAATCTGGCAAGTCCAAGACAAAAAGCACAAACAGATTTTCTGTCTGATGAGGGCTTCTCTCTGTTTCCAAGATGATACCTTGTTGTTCTGCTTCTCATAGAGCAGAAAGGCCAAACTGTATTCAGTGCCCTTAACTTCTTTGAAAGGACATGAATTCATTTATGAGGGTAGATTCCTAACCATCCATCACTTTCCAAGTGCCTCACCTTTTAACAATACTGCATTGGGATTGTTACCTTAAGATAAATTTTGGAGAGACACATTCAAATCATATTACCACTGTATTTATGTTTTAGGTGTGTGTGTATTGGGTGTAGCAATGGGAATTGAACCCAGGAATGTTCTACTTCTCAGCTACACCCTTGGCCCTTTTTATTATTCATTTTGAAACAGGATAATGAAGCTCTCACTAAATTGCTAAGGATAGTACCAAATGGATAATCTGTTGTCTCAGCCTTCCAAGGATTATAGGCATATGACACAGAATCTAGCTCTGTTTTAGTTTTTCTATTAGATGTTATTCCCCTGGTCATTTTACCTCCATGTACTCTATTCAGAAACTCCACATGAAAACATTATACTTGGAAGATTAATTTTTACATAAATTTTTCAAATCCCTCATAATTGTTTGTAGATTTAGATTTAATATATTGTAAATTTAGTTTAACTTCCAATTCCTGGGGCTAGGCACTTGTAGGGGGGGCAGCAAAGCTGAAAGAGGGAGAAGAGACTGCTTCCTGCTCACTTTTTGTTCCTGTCAACAACCCACAAATTATTTTTCACCATAATGTGAAACTGAAATTCCCCAAATAAGTCTTATTATTTCTCTTATGAGAGAAAAAAAAAATCTCAGATAGTTTGTGTGCCAATTCTCTTACTTGCTGGACCCTTATTCACTGGAGCACAAAATGAAGAATAGAAAAATTATCAAAACTATACCACAAGAAATTTATCATGGAAAGATATGAATCAGCCACAAGATAATAACTAAATATATCTTTCTGAGATTCCAGAAGACCAAAGATAAAGGAGAGAGAGAACAAGCAAGCACAAAAGAGAGAGGAAGGGAGAAAAAAAGGGTACAATCCAATGATCAAGAGTAAGAGTTGATTTCAAATTTTAATAGCAACATTTCTTAGTTGGAAATATTTTCAATTTAAAAAGGTTATAATTCATTAAATACTCACAAAAATGAGATAGAATTAGACCTTTTAAATACTCAAGATCTCAAAAAATTACCACCCAAGTATTTTATTTTCCAGGAAGACTTCACACTTCCCCTGGTGCTCCTCTCCTGCTTTTGTGTCCACTCCTATTTTCTTTGTCCATATCAGTTCATAAATTCTTAATGTCTAGTTTTTGGAAATTTTACAATACAGTCAATATTATATTCCTTAAATCTACCCAAACTAGGAATAAGGCAACATTTTATTTTGAATATTTATATTCTTGGTGCTAAGACTTTGCTGTTAATGTTTAACTTTCTTGCATTGTACAGTGTCTCATTTTGTGGTGCCAAAATGGGATATATATAATTGAATATATATCATTGAATATATATCATTTCCCCAATTTCCATTTATCCAAATACTTGATGATAATCTGAAACATCAGAATTTCCATTGTTGATGCTTTATCCATTTCATTTTACAACCTCAGATTCCTAGGTTGTTGTTATAAGTTGGCTATTCTGAAAATGACCAAGTGCATAGATCACCATAGCTCTATTAAAGCTGTGCTTTTAAATATGATCTCTCCATAATTAATGCTATGCCCCCTCCCCTCCATGGAAGCATTCCTGGATAATTAGTACTAAGCTTGAGCCAAGATGTTAAGTGTTGAGGAGTAGATAAGTGCTTTCTCTTCCAAGTTTGCCATCTAGTTCAAAATGCTACTTATCTAATATGAAGAGTCTTAAATGTTGGCAGTCACCATCTCTTCCATCTCTTTTTCTTTTCCAAAATTATCCATATTTGCCTTCTTTATCAATGCCTTCAATACATGGCTTATTTACAATTATTTTATGGCTATTTTTTTCTATGTTTGCTTGTCTCTCAATTAGTTCAGTGCTCGAGAAAATAGCTCCTCTTAAGTAAGTTCTTCTGATGATTTATCTAAAATATCACTTCCTTCCTTTCAGTTTCCACCTGCTAACACTCTTTTTTTTTCTCATTACACTATTACATGGTATGCCAAATATTAAATACACACACACACACACACACACACACACACACACACATATATATATATATGTGTGTACACATGCATACACATCACACATATGATAAAAGGTTTCTTAGATCAGGGAATATATTTTATTTACTATTACATCTCTGGTACTTAGAGAACATCTAACCAAAGTAGATGTTATATCTGTATCTGTTATAATAAATAAACTGGGGGTCCATATACCTTCAACTTCTCTCAAAAGTTAACTTTAAGTGGCAGGAAAGATTTAAAGAAAAATAAACACACAAATGCATGGCAACAGAAAAAAAAAAAAGGAGTATTGGTGATTTTCTAGAAAATAAGTCACATACAATGATACTAGTAAGTATAACAAAGTAGATGGAGCACTAGTCCCAAAATATGTACCAACAAAACAAAATAAAACAAAACAACACAACAAAACATGGGGCACACAGAGAAGGCAATTATAAATATAAGACTGTTGCTTTTACTTGATTAAAATTTCAAATAATGGTAAAAAAAGAGTCCTGAAACAAATACAAAAGTATTAACTTCTTATAAAAAAAATTGTCTTACTGGAAATATTCTCCTTAACTACACTGTCTGAACTTACACAAATCAAATGCCCTTTGGCCTACAGAGCTAGAATAGTAGATTCATTCTACTTTCCAAGTTTATTACTATCTCTAAGCACATCAGATTATATAGAAATAAAGAAAGAAGTAACCTAGAATTCTTGACAAGTTATGATCTACAAAAGTATAGAAGGATTGGATGTGTTGAGAAGAAAATGTTGAAGATGGAAGACAAAAGAAAAACCAAAAATAGGAAACACAAGACAACACATAAGTCAATTTCAGTAATTGTATTGGTGGTGGTGTTTTTGTTTTGTTTTTCAAAAACCTCGTATGAATGGGAAAAAAATTCACCAACTAGGATTAGATCTGAGCAAAATAAAAGTTCTGAAGTATATGGAGGTAAAAAGATGGAATATTTAACTGTCCAGTGGAATAAAGATGGGGTGAATTACATATATGGGGGATGAGAGGGTAAAGCTGAGTAAAAACAAATAATACATGCAGAAAAAAAATTATTTTTCCCTCTTCCTTAAATCTCTATTATAACATCCTTAAGCATAATATTCTATTTTAAAGACAAACCATTAGAAATCCCTTACTATACCTTCTTTTTGAAAATGAAACTTTATATGCTATGTGGCACTTCCAAATCCAATGTAATATGATTTCCAGTATCAAAAGTATTCACTTTTATCAGAGACACCTTGCCTGGAATGACATTACTATAATTTTTATGAGGCTTGGTAGAAAAGTAAATATTCTATAGAAAAAACAAAACACAAATCTCAGATGCAATTATTCATCCTTGCAAAAAAACCATTTTTAATGACCTCCTTGATTTTCTAATTGCATGGAAACCACTTTCAGAAATAATAAACTTTCCCCCATATGTTGACCCATGGATTCAACTTAGCCATTGCTATTTCAACCGGAATTTTAATCAATTATCACCATCTTTTCCATTCTTTCTTTTGGAAATCTACTTAATTTGTAAACCATCATATACATTTGACAAGAAAATACTAATGGCTAAAGAAATCATCATTGTTTAAACAAAGAAAAAAACAAGGAAATAACATAAGACTCTATAGGCCCATATGTAGTTCTAAGTTACTTTGAAAACTAATGAGAATTGGTATTTTAGAGATGACTGTTAAATTTAACATCTACTCTTTCACATACTCTTAAAATAATAAGAAAGTCAATGTTGTACCTGAGATGAATAGATAAAAAATAAAGTTGTTTAAGCAACTCATCCAATTAAATGAATCACACAGTGCTTTGGTTGGGCATTCATTAAATAACCTTCCCAATGCTCCAGTGGCATCTGTCATTTGTGCAGTGTCTTAAATTAGTGTGCAACAATGTCACCTGAAGGAAGCAAATTAATTAAGAGCTCTTAATGAGCATAACAGCCTGCTTTTTTAGCTAAGACATTTTATGATCTCTCTGAATACAGGCAGAAAATTTTAAAAAAAATCTGAAGATTCATCTTACTCCACTTTCTCAATTTATATTTAGTCTTGATACTACTGATTAAACTGTCAAATTGTTGAAGAAAGATATTCAAATTTACTGGAAACTATGTATCTAAATATCATACAAAATGGCATCAAACACTTAGGTTGATGAATGGAAAACAGTATTTAAAGTTGAAATCTGCAATTAATTCATTTAATGAAAATATTTTTCTCCCAAACTTTGTATCTGTTAAATATGCTCTGATGGTTTATAATTTCTATAATACTTACCTATATCAACTATGCTCTGATTGATGGTTTATAATTTCTGTACTACTTTGAAGTTAGGGAACAATTTGCAAATACCTAAGGTTCTATTCTTCATAATAGATACCTATTATATATGTATACATACAAACATACATACATACACACACAAATAATGCATATTTTATATTATGTAAATGTATGCACAGAGATACATTTAATGTATACAAAATACATATATGCATACCAAATTTTGTTCTCCCATTTATCTCTTGATGGAACAATGGGTTCTATCTAGTTTTTGGAAGCCTTTGTGTGAACATGTTTTCATGTGTTACATGCCTAGGAGTGAGATTCTTAGGTCATATAATAAAATATGTTGAACTTAAGAAGATATTGCCAATTATTTTCAAAATGGCCACATTATTTCACATTTCCAAAAGCAACATGGGAAAATTCTAATTGCTCCATCTTTTTCCAACATATGCTTCTGTCAATCTCTTTTCCCTTTAGTCATTTTAGGGTGTGTACTATGCCACTAAAGCTTCACTTTCTATTGTTCCTGTGAATAATGATATTCAGCTTTTTAAATGAGCTTCCTTGCCATTTATATTTCTGTTCTATAGAATTCAGAATTATCTTCTCAAACATTTTACTCATAGTTGGATCAACCTTTTTTTGCCATGTTATTGAACTTTAAGACTTCCTTATAAATTCTGGATACATATCCTTTATCATATACGCCCCTCAAATATTATCTCCATATCTTTGAATTAATCTTTAATATTCCTAAATGTATGTTTGAAGAGCAATAACATTTATTTTTGAGAAATTTCATTTTATCTAATTCTTTTTTAATGATTTATGGATTTACTATAGAGGTGTCTTTTCTGTATTAACTAATGAATTTTCATCTACCACAAAGCCAAAGATTTTTTGTTTTCTTTGGTAAGTTTTATAATTTTTGTTTATAATTAGGTTTATGCCTATTTTCATTTTCCCATGTAAGGTGCAGTGTCAAACTTAATTTTTAAAATATGAATAAATTTGTTCAGCTCCTTTGTTCAGAGTATTATTTCCAAATTTAATTATCTAGGCATGCTGCTAAAATCTACTGACTAAATATGTCTGCTAATATATACCTTCATATGCTTCTGGATTCTGTTTTCATCTGTTGAGTAACATAAATATCTTCAATCTTAAAAACTATTTTTCATTGTTTCTAAAGGAGAAATTGGGAATATCAGACTTATAATTCTACCATTTGCTTTGTATACTCAGAATCCTTTTCACTAAACTTTAGAGAGTTTTGTCTTCTTTTAATAAGACAAACACATTTCTTATATTTACCACAATATATGCCATTTATGGCCTTCTTTGTTCATTCAAATTGTCAGCTGATATTTTTCTTTTCTTTAAATAATTTTTGTTGTCATTTCTTAGAAAATATGGTGGTGATGAATATTCTCGGGTTTTACCTAAAAAGCACTTTACTTTTACTTTTGAAAGATATTTTTGTTATATATGGATTTACTAATTAATAGATTTTCTTCAATTTTTCTTTCAGGGCTCTAAGCACATTGTTCAGTCTTTAATTTACATATAGTCTGATATGTAATTATCATTTTTCATTTGTTCACTTATATATGAAATCATTTCATTTCTAGCTGCTTTAAAATTCTCTTAAGTAAATATAAAGCATATATAAAAATATAGCATATATAATACTTTTAGTAACATACAAATATATAGTACATACACACTAAATTTTAAAAAAATATAATACTTTAAGTGTATTGGTGTAGTTTTCCTGAATTATATTATACTTGAATTTCACTCACCTTCTTAGATTTCAGTTTTTATTTCTGTTTGTCCACTTTCTTCAAATATTTTTATAACCTTCCCTATCTTTTACTCCATTTACAAATATTTAAGAGTTTGATATTGACAAGTTTTTTATTGTTTATTTTTCTTAGTTTTTTTAGTTTCTATTTATGTGTCTTCAGTTTCATGCTTATTTTGCTATTGGTGTTAATTCCACTAAGCATTTTTAAATATCAGATATATTTTACTTCTCTAGAATTTTTATTTGTATCACTACTCTGATTTTTCTCTTCCTCCCCAGTGCATTTGTCCTTCTGGACTTAAACTGGCTCACCTGGTTATGAGATGGCAAGTCTGATGTCTGTAGTGTAGGCCAGGTGGATGCAAATTCAGACAATGATTCTATGTTAAAGTCTTGAAGTAGAATTTCTTCAGGAAACCTTAGTATTTGCTCTTAATTGATTGTAAGCAGTTCACCCATGTTATCAAGGGTAATCGCATTTACTAGAGGTGAATTGATTCTATACATTAATATCTACAAAATACCTACATAGCATTATCTAGATTAGTATTTGATCAAACAACTAGGCTCCAACCTCTAGCAAGTTGTCATATGAAATTAACTATCAAGGGTCCTTTTTTCTGAGTTTTCGCTTCCTATGTGGTGTGGGAATTGCTTCTAGACAATAACCAGATGAAACTCTGAGATCCAATTTTTACCCTTCCTTTAAGGATAAAAGTATTATGTTCTCTATATTCTGAAAATATGTCTTCTTTATTAGTTGTTTAAAATAGATAAAAATCCTGTAAATCTTATTTTTGCATTTTCACTCATGTACATTTCTAAATTTAAAAACTTTGGAATTAGAATTCTATAAATGCAAATATTAATATAAGCATTATAACTTATAGTAAATTGATAAATATCAATATTGGAATGATTCTATGGAAACTAAGCAATTAATCTGGGCTCAGAATATAGAATCTATATGATTGTTTTAAATAATTCTTCTCTCCAACAAAGCAAAAGAAGTGTAATTCTTTCTTATCTTTACAATAAGACCTCTCCGGTAATACATTTTAAATGTTCTGAACTATAAAACATCCTCAGTACAAAATCTGAGTAGTTTACCAAGGGAGAATAAGATACAGAATTGTACAAGTCATTGTACTTTTCTTGATAAGCTTAAACACTGCTCTCAAAATTGATGAAAAGTATTATGTTCTTGGCTGGGGAAATAAACATAATATTTTATCTGGAAAAAATCTCTCCACCAAATGGCATTATTTCACATTCTATAATTTCATTGGCACACAATCTCTAAGAGCAGTTATTGATGCATGCATGACCTAGTAAATATCTTGCTTTACAGTCAGATTAAACCTCCAATATGCAGAGTAAAAAGCAGTTCCTGGCACAGGACTGGTGAACAGATGAGATCAATGTGTTTGATAAATGTTTTTGTCATCTTATCTGTGGAACTCCATTACACTGAGAGAAAACTTCCAGTTAATTGAAGATTATCTCCTGAGCTATTATGTGGATTTCAATAGGTGTTTTAAAGTTGGTGCTGCTGAGTGTCAACTATATGTAAAACAGAAAGATTGTTACCATGCAAATAGAAATGCAAGTAGATAACTACTGAACATTACATATTCACAGAGAAGAGCAAGCTATCATTTTCTCCATTTTATTCTTTCAGTGTTGACTAGAATCTTAATAATTACATGAACAAATTGTCTCTCCTATGTTTCTTACAAAGAAAAAGGAGACATAAGTATTTTAAATTAGCATGGATACAGAGCTGATCTGTAAGAAAAAAATGTATTTTTCAAGTGAGGTAAAAAGATACACAAAATCATGACAGCAGATATATCTTCTTGAGTACCTGAGAGTACATCTGATGACTGTTTTTATTATTTTGAGTGGGTTGTTCAGAGGACATATCTGAAAAAATATACTCAATGGCTTGAAAGGGTTGGCATTATTACTTTAGCTCAAATATCACTATTTTAATATTGAAGTGTTCCTATTAAAGTGAATTATGCTGAAAGCCATTTGCTAGCCAAATTTATATTTTTCTCTGACATAGGAAGATTTTTTATTTTGTTTACGAAGAAATACAACAAAGATACACTTACAATATTTTAAGAGATATTCAAATACCACAGGAAAACATGAAAAATGTTGTTCTGGGCTGAGTAAATTGAAGGAGTAAGTGGGGAGGCAATCATGCTACCACACCAATTGAAATAGCCTCTTTGCTGTATTTCCATTCCCTCCCCAGCTGTCAAATATGAGATAGTAAAAGAACTTACCTTTTAAAAGACTTGAAATCTCCCTTTATTGTGGAATACCCCCTACTTTCTGTTTTGTGTTAAATTTGAAAATTAACTATAAAGTAAAGATCTTCCATGATGATCCATAATGTAGAAGTATAACTACGTTATTTATTGTCAAAAGGAAAGGACTGAGAATCAGGTGCCAACAATGTTCAACAAACTCAAGCAATTCTGTTTCAAAACATGTGTCTTTCACTATGTTGACTATTTTAATTAGTTTATAAATAATATCTTATTAAAATCTATGGGTAAAAGCATAGCATTCGATTTCTTAGTGTTTTTATCAACAATTTAAGAAGAAGTAAATTTCCAAAAAACAACCAGAATGCAAATTCCAGACTAGGGAGGGGAAGTGGAAGCCTACTTTGTCTTCTTACAGGTTCTCATGCCTGTTCCCCTGCTTTCTAGAGTTAGATACAAAAACATATGTAATCAGAAATAGAAGTTTATTTCTGAACCCTAACAAACTTGATATAAATGGTAATTACTGTTTGCATATTTGTAAAATGTTATGGGGTACGGCGTGTCCCCCAAAATCCAGGTTCTTGGTATTGTGAAAAAAAGAATTTTAACACGTGCCAGTCAGAAACATCTGGCAGGATTTTATTAAAAATTAGGGGAAAACTGGGAGAAAGGGAATAAAAAGGGAAGGGGAGTGGAAAGGGAATAGGTCAACCGGACAAGTCCAAGGGCAGGTCCCAAGAGGGAAGGGGTGAACAAAGGGAGGTGCAGAAAGATATAAGAGAGGGCGGGGTCCTTCTTTTCCAGCCCCTCTCTCTCAGGTTTCAGGTGGGCGATAGGTGGGCTCCTCAGGTGGGGGCAGGTCACAGAAAAGTTGGGTCCTCCTCTTTTCAGGTTCCAGGATGTATGTGGGCTTCAGGTGGGGGCTGGGCTTTTCCAGAGTTTGGCGGTGAATCTCAGGTGGGGCCAGAAACAAAGAAAACTTCCAAGGGGTGGAGTTAGCTTAACTCTCCAGATTTTTTTTAAAAAGCTATATTTTAAAACTATATTTTCCTGAATTCTCCCGATACCATCCTCCTACCTAACCTTTGCTTTCTAGGCTACCTCATCATTTGTATATACAATATTTTTCTTTCTCTGAACATGAGCTTTCTATTTTAACTGGGTGTTTATACTACTTACTACAAGTACTTTTAGTAACTGTGTGAATTAGAGAATTTGGTTTTAAAATGACGATAATGATGATTTCACAGAGGTCAGGAATTTTTTAAAAATTGCCTATGGTAACATCTTCTAAGTAAGTCAACTATTTTTGTTTTATTTCATAAATGCTGTAGAAGTTTTTCCTTCTCAATATATCGTTACTGTGTGTACCTTATCAACCTGAAGTTATGTGCTTAATTATGTTTTTTAACGTGTTGATGGGTTTTAATTCTTTTTTATGTACTAGAGTTTTGAGCTTTAAAAATGTTTGAGAGTTTAAAAAAATTTGCTTTCTATAATAATCACAGATGTGATGCAAAATGCATTTTAGCAATCGCAATACCTTATGCCCCTATTCTTTCAAGGTTACAGGTCTGATCTCAGTTTTTGTAGCTTATTATGCTCAAAATTTCTCTGAACACAGAATGAAAATATTTAAAGGAGAAAAATACGAGAAAAAATTTAACAGTTCATATTAGGAAGTGGATTTATGTCATATTTCTTGGTTAGATTTGAAATGCAAGTAAACATTGTGGCATACAATTTTCTTTATAAAAAAGCATACTTATAATCAGTCAAAGATGAGTAAATAATACTGTACACAGAATCCCTCTACCATGACAAGTTAAATAAATCAAAATAGCAAAACACAGGAGAAAGTACCAGCAGGAACAGTGATCCTTCAAGTTTATTTCATAACACTTTCAAATGGTATGCTAATGATAGACATAGAATATAAAATCACTCAGGATAGTTCTTAGTACCATCATAACCCCAGTATCTCCTCTCAGAAACAGTAATGAGAACACAATTTGAGTAGATAATTCTGGTTAAGTAGTTCCCAGTTTATAGAATATCAGCATAAAAGCATGAAAGTAAGCCAAATCCTGATCAAAAGACCTAAAAAATAAATCTAAGGGATAGTGACAGTTATTCATCAGAGGTGAAACAATGACATGATTCCAGGGGATACAGATGTGAATAGTGGGCCTGGTGGGATGTTAAGCTCATAGGGAGTTGAAAGCTAACAACTTTCAGCTATCAAAGTAAAAATGAAAACAATAGCCTTCCTTCCTATAAGTTATGATCCATGCACCTTTACTTAGGAGAAAACAAGAGCAGAAGTAAGATAAAATCAGAAAGTCAGCAAAAAGTTATTTCTTAAAAGTCATAATAGTTTAAATTTTAAAAATACAGTAGAACTTCTAAAAGAGAAATCTTGCAGGAATTACAACTAAATAACACAGACAGAAAGAGAAGACAGGTGAAAATTAGAGATTCAATATGGAAATCCAAGAGAAAATAGAGAAAACAGATGTTCAGAAGTTAGAAAATACATAATAAAAAATTTATCAGGACTAAGCCGGGCGTGGTGGCGCACGCTTGTAATCCCAGCATTCGGGAGGCTGAGACCGGAGGATCTGGGTTCGCAGCCAGCCTCAGCTACCTAGTGAGGCACTCCGCAACTTAGTGAGACTCGGTTTCAAAATAAAGAATAAAAAATAGGGCTGGGGGTGTAGCTCGGAGGTAGAATGCCCCTGAGTTCAATCCCCAGTACTGCAAAAAAAAAAAATTATCAGGACTGATAATCATTCATATATAGATTGAAAAAGACTTTCAAGCAACTTGTTTTATGGTAATGAAAGTTCTACAACAAAGTTTTCCAAAACTCTGATTTTAATAATTTGTCTTCTGCTGGCTTTGAGATTAGACTGTTCTTGTTTTTCAAGGGCTTTGAGCTGTGTCATTAGGTTATTTATTTGGTGATTTTCTGTTCTTATGTGTGTACTCAGTGCTATAAATTTTCCTCTTAGTACTGCCTTCAAGGTATCCTAGAGATTTTGATATGCTGTGTTTCTGTTTTCATTGGTTTCTAGCAATTTTTAATTTCTCTCCTTACTTCTTCTATGACCCACTCCTTATTCAGCAGTGTGTTGTTTAGTCTCCATGTGTTTACATGGTTACTCTGGGTCTTTTTATAGTTGATTTCTAGTTTCTTTCTAATGTGGTCTGAAAAGACACAGGGAATTATATTACATTTTTTAAATTTGCAAGTACTCACTTTGTGGCACAGAATGTGCTCTATTTTGGAGAAGGTTCCATGGGCAGCTTAGAAAAATGTGAATTCAGCTGTAGTTGGGTGAAATATTCTGCATGTGTCTAATGGTCCATTTGGTTTATGGTATTCTTTAGGTCTGAGGTATCTTTACTGACCTTTTGTCTAGAAGATCGGTCTAGTGATTTGAGTAGAGTACTGATTGTTGGTGGGATTGCAAATTAGTTCAATCACTTTGAAAAACAGTATAGAGGATCCTCAGAGGAATGGAAATGAACCTAACATATGAACCAGCAAGACCACTTCTGGGTATCTACCCAAAAGAATGGAAACCAAACTATCATGTCTATCTATGTTTATAGCTACAGAATTCACAATTGCCAAACTGTGGAATCAGTCAAGATGTCCATCAACAAATGAATGTATTATGGAACTATGAGATATGTACACAATGGAATTTTATTCAGCCATAAAGAAGAACAAAATCATGTCATTTACAGGGAAATAGATAGAAGTGAAAACATTAAGTGAGATTAATCAGTAACAAAAAGTAAAAAATGGTATGTTCTCCCTAATATGCAGAAGCTAGGGAGGAAGGGGGTCATAAGAGGGACTCTAGATGAAGAAAGAGAAACCTTAGATGAGCAAAATGTGACTTAACTGAAGGTGATGGGAGGGGGAACACCCTAATGCACATGTTGTACTTTTCACAAAACATCAAAGTCAATCACTAAACTGAACATGAGAAGGAGGGAGGAGGTAAGGAATGGGGCGGGAATTGGGGAAGGGTTGAATAAGAGATCTGTGTGTGTATGTCTCTACCAGCTTGTAACTAGCAAAGATGAATGATTACAACTCACCAATAAAAAATGATTGACTCATTTATTCCAAATATTGGATTTTAGTTGATCTTTTTAATTAATTATTATGCAAATTAATGGGTTGCACTGTGACATTTCCATACATGCATATATTTTTCTTTGATGTTGTAGTTAATGTGATATTGTTGGCATTAGCTTGTGTCAGAAATTATGGAACTTCTTTTAGAAAATTACCTTTCTAACAAAGATCACTGTGTAACTAAATTTTCCCAGCCTGTCCAAATTGTAGAGTAAGACTAGATGGAATGGGGATATTGTGGCAAATAGATATGGGATAGAAAAGATCTTATAAAATGTATTTGGGAAGAGTTCTATGTATATAAAAAGTGTAATACACCTAAATTAGCTACCTCAAAAATCTTCATTAGCTACTTCAAAAATATATTCCTTTAAAACACTGATTCTTGCTATATTATGCCCTAGATCACTTTCTAGAATTTTAATCACTTTTACAAATGTAAAAATCCCATGTCAACAGCTGAAGGAATTTTTACTCATATTTAATACAATTGCTCTACTCTATGAATCTAAATAAGTATGATATTTTGGTTGAGTATGATAAAGTTTTATACAAGGAGTCAAATACTTAACAAATTTAAGGGTCATTAAACCTCATGTAAGCAATGAATATTATGTTTCATGGTATCAGACTTGTATTTCTTAGTCACCCTTACTGAAATTCTCTATATTAGTGATGAAAAAGAATAACAAAATATAAAACCATGACAGTACATGAAAATGTCCAATGAAGTGTGTCTTTATTATAGAAGTTTAAGGGTTATTTTCAATCAAGGTTTTTTACTATCTCTCACAACTACATATGAACAATAAATGGAACATTTTAGAACATTAATATTTATAGGTTTCTCACATGGCTAGTTACTAACCAACTATTTCAATTTGTTAAACAAGAAAAGATCCAGGTATGAATTATGTACTGGACATTCAAATTTGCCAAAATGAAATAAATCATTGCCTTAAAATTGAAATATGTACTCAAATCATAATGTTTCTGCTTATTGAATTGCAGAACTGCAAAGATTATTCTCATTGCATAGCTACATGGTGACATATTTTATCCAAATTTAGATATCAATCTAGTCTCTTTTCTTCAACTATAAACTCTTATACTTTGATATACTGATGTCTTAAACCTGCCATCTGTTTTCAGAAAATAAATGATCAATACTGTCTGTCCATGTGAAAATTATTTTGCTGCTTCTATAAAAAGTTGTTGATCTGTACGTCTGGAAACTGATGATAATCCATATGTGATGCTGCATGTTATCTCAATAAAATCCAGGAAAACATTTCATTGGATTTTGTAACAGTTTGTCCACAGAAAATGCAAATGTATTTTAAAAGTAAAAAAATAAAAACATAGAATAGAATACAATGGAACAAACACTAAAACTACTGAAACAAAGTTAAGGACTTGAAAAGTGAATCCATTTGCTGCTTAAGAATTCTGGTTTTGATGGGTTTAAAATTTTTAATAAAAAGACTTTAAGTTGTATTATGATGCATCACTGTGATTATACAGATATCATTCTACATTATCTCCTTTTTTAAATGAGTTGTAATACACACAAAGACATTTTCAGTTCATTAGAACTGAATCTCGTTTTGTAATAATCAACATTACTGAATTAGGCGATTTCACCAATGGATGTTAACACTAATGGCAAAACTTGGGGGACAGAATGTTCATAAGGTCTCAAAGCTTCACTGCACACATTACATGTTAATTGTAAAGAAGAAATGTATATTTACAATGGAGAGATTTGATGGCACAGTTTTCTCCAAGTGTTCAAGCTTGACATTTTCTTTGTGGTACAATGAAGTGGAAAGAAAACGTGACTTTTGTGGCACTGGGATGTCTGCCTCAATTTAATCAATCAAAACAGCTGAACAAGAATTACATGTTCTGGGGAAAACTGGCGGGGTTTTGCTCAAAAGAAGTAAAGCTGTGAGATTTTTCTTTCTTTCTTTCTTTTTTTTTTTTTTTAGATGTATCACCAAAGCAACAAGATAATATTTAATAGAGTCTGGACTGGAGAAAAAAAAGACATTTGGAAGTTACTGGGGAAATTAGTTTTCTGGTACTGGAGACTGAATCCAGGGGTATTCTCTCTGTGAGCTATACCCCTAAGTCTATTTTATTATTTTATTTTGAAACAAGATAAGAGATCTAGAAATTAGGCCATAGATTTTGCCATTACTATACAGAAGACAGAGTTCCAGCTCTCCAACTTCTAGGCACTGGTAGAAACTTCTTCAGTAAGATTCCCAAATTTCAGGAAATAAAAGTGAGAACAAATAAATGGGATGACATTTTACTAAAAAGCTTCTGTGCAACAAAAGAAATCATCAAGAATCTAAACAGAAAGACTTCAGAATGGGAGACTACCTTTTCCAGCTACTAAACTGATAAAAGACTAATATCTAGAACTTAAAAAAATTTAAAAAATCTTAATACTAAAAAAAAAAGTACAATTGAACTGAATAAACACTTCTCAAAAGATGAACCACAGCCAATGAGTATATTTAAAATGTTCAATATCATTAGCAATCAGGGAAATTCAAAACTACACTTAGATTTCATCTAACTCTTGGCAATCATCAAGAATGCAAACAATAATAAATGTGAGGATGTGAGAAAATAGGAACTCTTATACACTGATGGTGGGACTGCAAATTACTATAGCTGCTATGGAGATCAGTACGGAGGTTCCTCGAAAGACTGAGAACGGAACCACCAGATGACCCAGCTATAACACTTTTGGGGATCTTTCCAAAGGAAATGAAGTCAGAATATTATAGTAATAAATGCATATCCATGTTTATAGCAGTACACTTCACAACAGCCAATATATGGAACCAGTGTCGGTGTCAACCAACATAAATGGATTCTGAGACTATAGTTTATATATGCAATGCTATTTTACTCAGCCATAAAGAATAAAATTATGTCATTTGCAGAAAAAGATGGAACCAGAGAAAATGTTATGCACGATTAGCCAGTCTCAGAAAGTGAAGGGCCATTATGCTTTCCCTTATATACGGAAGCTAGAAAGAAATTGGGGAACAAAAAGGACATCAGATATATGAGGGGAGATACAAGTAGATTAGTGGAGGGGATATAGTGTGAAGAGGGCAAAAGGAGACTTGATCAAAGGAACAATTCAAATAATGCTATGTTCGTTCATACATGAAGTTATCAATGCCAATTTCGATAATATGTACAGGGAGTAGGAAGTGGACAGAGTGGAATCCAAAAGGAAATACACCAACTGTGTGTGCATATATGCTTTTATCACTCTGAATATCATGATGTATAATGACAACACATCAGTACAAGTATATTTTAAAAATGAAGGCCAGGCGTGATGATGTATGCCTGTAATCCCAGTCCTTGCAAGGCTGAGGCAGGAGGGATCACACGTTATAGGATAGCCTCAGCAACCTAGGGAGACTTTGTTTCAAAAGTAAAGTTAAAAAAAAAAAAAAAAGATTTGGACTTATAGCTTGGAGGTAGAATACTTTTGGGTTCAAAAGAGACATTTGGTAGTTATTGGTGCATTTTCAAACATACATAAAATGTATAAGGATGGAGTTACTGGGGATTGAGCCCAGAGGCATTCTGCCTCCCAGATATAACCCCAGCCCTATATTATTATATTCATAAGCAGGATCTTGGTAAGTTACTGCATACTGGCTTCAAATCTGCAAGCCTCCTGTCTCAGCCTTCTATAAATGGGATTACACACATGTGGTCCCACCCCTGCCATATTTGGGGAAACCTGAATATAGGCGATATGGTGGATGATGCAATTGAAATAATGATGATTTTCTTAAACACAGCAGGGTGATACAATCTCCTAGGAGAATGTAATTATATTATAAAACTTTTAAGTTTAGACTATCAGGATATCTTCAGCCTACTTTTGAATGGATTAGCAAAAAAGTGTTTGCATACTAATAGATGATAAATATCACAGACTTAGTTATGAATAAATATAAGATGTAGGCATTATTATAGATATAAATGTACATCTATATACACATATACAGATAGATATAGATACAGTTATATATATATATATATATATATATATATATATATATATATATATATATACAGAGAGAGAGAGAGAGAGAGAGAGAGAGATATGCACAGGATGGCAAGATGTTAAAAGTTAGTTAATTTAAAGAAAAGATATTTAGATACTTATTGTACACTTCTTTTAGCCTAACTGTGGGTTTAAATTTTTAAAATAATCCAATATCTGTGAAAAGAAAATACTTTCATTAGTGATTAAAATATATCGCTCGCAAAAAACTTTTGTTTTATATGTGCTATGTATCATACAAAATAGTGATGATAAAGTTATGAAAATGATCAAACAATGCCATCATTTACATAATGATTTTGTGGAAGCAGACTTATTTTGTGGGGAGTATTTTGAGGTACAGAATCACTAACCATTTGTTAAGCCTAAGATTAGGGGGACACAGGAAGAGTATATAACATACCATGTAATAAATAATAATATTCTAAAGCCAAAGATATAGAAGAAGCAAGAAAAATATGTGTAGGTCCTAGTTTTAAATTAAAAATGGACAAGGAAGACAATACAAATTAGCTCTTACACATGAACCCAGTCAAAATGAAGATGAGAGACAAAAATAGAGTGAAATAGTACTTATTGCTCAGATTTGCAGAAATCTAGCAGTTTCTTTTCTTTTTCTTTTTTTTTCTTGGTACTGGGGATTGAACTCAGGGGCATTCTACCTCCGAGCTATGTCCCCAGCCCTATTTTTTATTCTTTATTTTGAAACAGGGTCTCACTAAGTTGTGGAGTACCTCACTAGGTAGCTGAGGCTGGCCGCGAACCCAGATCCTCCGGTCTCAGCCTCCGGAATGCTGGGATTACAAGCATGCGCCACCTCGTCCGGCTCTAGCAGTTTCTTAGAACACTAAATATAAAGAATAGAAGAGGATCTAAAACCTCTCCAATATTATTAGTGGCATTATAAAATTTGGCAAGCAATGTCCACCAAAGCTTTTTCACTCTCAACCCCACATCTAGGAACTGATTTTAGATGCTTTCACAAAGTTATTCTACTGATGCATTCACAAGTATGCAAAATGTCTTATGTTAATAGATGTTACCACAGGGTTGTTTGTAATGTCAAAAGACTTATTGACTCTGGCAGGAGATTGGTTAAAGGAGCTCTGTTGTATTGAGATGAATAGTATATTGTTCTTAAGATGTACTTATTTGTTGATGTGGAACATCTTAGATATATACCGTAAATTTAAAAGTTTATTAAGGCACGGTGGATTATGCCTGTAATCCTAGTACTTGATAGGCTGATACAAGTGGATCACAGGTTTGAGGCCAGCCTAAACAACCTAAGAATACCCTCAGCAACTTAGCAAGACTGTATTTCAAAATAAAATATAAAAAGAGTTGAGATTACTCAGAGGTAGAATGTCCCTGGATTCAATCCCCACTACCAAAAAGATAAAAAATAAAATGCAGGTTGAAGACATATGCTATAATTTGTATTGTAATAGTTAAAAGCATGTATAAATACAGGTGTATACATATATTTATAAAGCAGTAGATACATACAGATTTATGCCTGTTCATATACAGGTTTTATTATTTGAACATATTATGTCCTTTCCAAAATGCTTAAGAATTTGAGCATAGTGGTTGCTCTGCAGAGAGAAACAGGATTACTCAGAAACAGAGATAAAAGGGAAACTTTACAATGAATTATTATTTATATGAGTAAAATGATCACATTAAAAATACAAGTGAATGTATAGAGCTAGAGAATATTATGCTAAGTAAGATTTACCAGTCTCAGAAAGTAAAGGGTTGCATGTTCTCTCTCACCTGTGGAAGCTAGAGAGAAATTGCGAAACAGAAGGGACTTTAAACGATAAGATTCCAACAAAATAGTGGAAGAGGATTACAAGAGGGAGGTGGGTGGGAGAAGGAGACTTGATGAAGGAATCATTTAAATGAATGCTTTGTACATATATGAAATTGTCAGTACCAACCTCAGTAACATGTACAGACAAGAGGAGGGATACACACTAAATGGTATGTGCATGTATGTTTCTATCACTCTAAACCTCACTATGATGTGTAATTAAAATGCACCAGTAAAAGGACATTAAAGCACCAAGTAAAAACATCTAGAAAGTAGATGACATAGCGTGCAAAAAAACTTAAAGATAATATTCATCAAAAGCAATGAGAAAGCAAAAAGAAAAATGAATGCTAAACTCAAAGTTACAGAGCAGAAGTAATTCTGATATGACATTAAGAAATGAAACAACCACTAAATGAATTTAAACAGGTCACTCTTTTATTTAAAAATATCTATACCTTTAGCTTCCTTCTTTTTTTAATTTCATCAATTTCTATTTTACATTTGAAAAATGCTCATTCTTAAACCTGATATAAAATTTCATAATCTAGTCCCTACCTGTCACAATTTTCTAAAAGTATGAGCATTTTTCTTGTAATTATTTTTTTTAGTTTCAAGAATAAAAGGGATTTCCTTTTATCTTGATAAATGGAAATGGTCCATTTTCTCAATTTTTTTTCCTATTTCTTTTGCAGCACTGTTTAAGAGATACTTCTTTCTGGTGATTCTGTAGAGCACATCCATTCTTTGAGTTACAGTATTTTCCCCCTAGTTTTCTAATTTAGAGACTTCTCTAAGCCTGTTCTGTTTTATTGTGCCAGTCCACCCTCAAGCTACACCTCCAGCCCTATTTTTTATGGGAAACAGGGTTGAACCTGTGATTCTCTTGTCTCAGCCTCCCAAGTACTAGGATTTCAGGCATAAGCCACTATGCCAGGCTTATTTCTTGTTGTCTTCCTACCTTAGCTCCAGCACTTATAATTAAAGGGGTCAAAGAGCCTTCTTGCTCCTTTCCTGACATCCCTGGATTCCTGCCTCTGAAGTTCTAGAGGATATAATGTGGTTCAGCTTTTGTATATTTTTATACGAAAGTCTGATCATCCTGACAGTTTTCAGCATGGCCCAGTATGTTCCTTATAGGCTTATCCTATGAAACCAATTTACTTGTTTTCTTATATTAATGTTTCTAACATAATCTTAATGTATGTTAAAAATAGAGAACGACAGCTTAGTGTGGTGTCCTATGTCTGTAATCCCAACACTTGGGAGGTTTAGACTGGAAGATTTCAGATTTGAGGCTAGCGTCAACAACTTAGCAAAAACCAGTTAAAAAATAAAAAATAAATAAATAAAAGGCCAAGACAATGTGTAAATGGGTGGTAGAATGCCCTATGTTCAATCCCCAGTACTAAAATAAAAGAGAATGGCTTTACTTGGTGTTTCTCCATTGGAGTCATTTTTCTTTTTTGCCTAATTATATAATCAAGTTTGTGATGTTCAGATATAGTCTCCTTAGATACCTAACTGCGTGGAAGGCTGTGATAAGTGACTCTGATCATGATTCTGTGGTTTTCCTTCATTGAAGCCTGCTGGCTTAAAATGGGTTCTTATATGACTCCATTCTTGAACTCTGATCTTTCAGATTGGGTATAAGAAAAAAAAACTACTAAAAAGATGTAAAAATGCCATCATATTTCTGTGTTTTTCTCCCCCCAGACCCCATCTCTGGTGCCTCTCATTTAGCATCCATGCTTCTCCCTGGTTCTCACCCATATTCCTTCCAGATGGAGAGAAATGAGAGAACAAAGCTGCTCTCCAAAATAAAAATGTTTACTTATTTGTCAGTAAAGAGATGAATGTCTTGTACATTCATAAATGCAAATTTGGATTCCCCAAATTCTGTTGGTATCAGAGAGAAGAGAACTAATTCATAAGCTACTACAGATCTAAGAGAAATTTCAACTCACAGACTAACATACAATCCACAGAGTGAAAAATCATTAAAAACTAATATAAATTATTGCTCCCACACGCATAACAGAGCATTGAAAACAACAGGATTCCTGAGACAAGAGGACCAGGGTACCACCTGCCTTTCGATCTTACTGTTATCTTGTGACAAAATCAAACACCTGTTTGTCTGTTACCTTGCAGGCAACCTGAACTTGGAGAAAAATGGAGAAAGTAAACATGACAAGAAATTATCAAAGTTATTTATTTTTCAGAATACTCTGTTTGGAAGTATAGTCAAGGACTTAAAAGGTTTTATTATGATGTGACAGCAATGATTAGGTGCATAAGACAAACACATTTATTAAATCATACATGCCAATGAAGGTTGCGCATTGCTTCCATCAAAATAGCACAAGCCTGCTCTTATTAAAGGTAATGAGGTGTAGTCATTTGAAAATATGTCCTACTTATAAATGTCTATAAAATGCAAACTAGGCTAATGCTACTGAGTTATGTTAATTAATAACTAGTAAAAAGCATCTTATTCTGAAGTACTTCAAAAACAAATTATACAACGTGTCTACCAGGTGTTGTGGAAGTCAAGAAAAGAGGAAGTTTGGATTTGAGTTTTTTCCAAGTCACCTTTAGGAGTACTCCTGAGCTTCTGAAAGTGGCTTATCAGTACACATTTGAATATTTTAATTATACACTTCAAAAAGTACTTCAGAGTCATTTGGCTAAAAGTGCAATTTGTATATTACATTTTAGTACTTAAATCAACTATGAAATAGCATTTTAAATTAAAATCCAATACACTTTGCATTCACTCTGTTCAAGAAAATTGAAGCTAATTATAACTCTCTAAGTAAGCAAGACTGAGGGAGCTAACAATGCAATTTTTAGAATATAATATAGCATTACATATAAAAAATTATACCCTGATATTTAAGAAAAAAAACTGCCAAATAATAAAAAAGTGAGAGGTAGGATGTAGGTAGAAACACGTCTCTTGAGAGTTTTGAGAGATAAATTTCCAAGGATTATTATGCAACGTAAATGTCCAATTATTCTTTTTTTCTCAAAGTCATTATTTTCTTTCTAGTATATGATGAAAAATCTCAAAACTGGTAACAAGATCACAGTCATTGCAGAAAAACATTCAGGGATTCTGGGGATCCATCGTGATGATCCTAATTTCCTCTTGATGCTGAGCTACTCCATAGATATATATATATACATACCTAGATCCATTGGGTAGCTCAGGGGCAATGTTATGTAGGTAAGTATACAGACCTTCCACACACAAGCTTGGATATCAGCATTAAATATGCATGAAAATTCTGGACATGGTGGCACATACTTGTAATCCCAGTACTTGATAGGCTGAGACAGGAGGAACACAGATTTGAGAACAGCCTCAGCAACTTAGTGAGACTCTCAGCAATCTAGGGAGACTCTGTTTCCATAACAAAAATAAAAAATGGCTGGAAATGTAGCTCAGAAGTAGAATGACCCTGGGATCAAACCCGTGTATCACCAAAAAAGAAAAAATAGTATGTAACAAACTGCTAACAGTGCAATTTAGAATATAACAGTAGGAAGACAAAGGGCAGCTCAAGAACCAGAAAACAAGGTCCAGGTACCCTTAGGGTATCATCTTCCTATGTGAACTTAAAGAAATAATTGATATCTAGATGTTACTACAATCATCCTAATCCTTATAATGATGGTTGTCAAATAAGCAACAAAGAACATATATTTCAGAGTCCAAATTTAATTTTATAGGTCAAATATTGAGACGCATGTCATATATCTAAATATGTACTTCCATTTGTACCCTGGCCCAGAGTTCCACATATGTTAGCAGAAAGTCTGGTATATTTCACTTTTTTATTATTTTATTATACTATCCTCATTTAGCTTTTGTAGTGAAATTAAACACTTTCCATTGCATCAAAAGGTAACTTGGCATTTATGAATCTCAGAAACAATTCAATAGAGCCGGGTGTGGTAGTGCACACTTGTAATTCCAGTACTTGGGAGGCTGAGACAGGAAGATCCAAGTTCGCGGCCAGCCCCAACAATTTAGTGAGGCTCTCCGCAACTTAGTGAGACCCTGTTTCAAAATAAAGAATAAAAAAATGGGACTGAGGATGTAGCTCAGAGGTAGAATGCCCCTGGGTTCAATCCCCAGTACTGAAAAAAAAAAAAAAAAAAAAAAAACTGAAACAATTTAATAGGCCATTAATTCTTTCTAAAATCTATGGAAAAACTTGCTAAAAATAATATGGGCCTATTATCTTTGGTTTTGTGAAGTACTGATTACTAATTGAATATTTTAATTTTTATTGCCCATTGTAGGAAATTATTCCTCTTGTGTTGTTTTCAAGTGTCCAAGGATGTATCTTAATACTATCAGTTAGTAGTGTTATTTAATAAATATTTATCTTACCTGAATAGGTTTCGTTTCCCTAATTTTATGATTACAATATATCTCAGGCTCTTTCTAACTACTTTTGCTGAGCTACTATTACCAATACCTTTTCTTTGCTTACCCTTGTCACATGTAGGAATAAGTTATTTTCCATAACTCAGACATTATGGAAAATTAAAGGAGGTATTTATTTTTCCTTGGTATTTAACAATATATTCTGAAGATGTTTTAGACACATTCTAATTTTATTAAGCATCTCTTTCCCTTTGCTTGATCAACCAAATTAATAGGCCAACTTTCTAAAAAAAAAAAAAAAAGCCACACAGACTACTCCACCTCTTATGGTATTATAATCTAGAATATTAATCACATTTTCAGAAACAAAAAAATCTGATTCATTATGAAATACACTACCACTCTATTTTGACCAGTTATCTACCTCATTATTTCTTTCTCCAAACCATTTTCTCCTTGGTTCTTTGTAATCATTCTTACTGACATTCTTTGGAATTATTTCCAAGAATGTCCTTGGTCATAATTTCAAATCGAATCACACTACTCCCTTGAATGAAAGCACATGTAGGTATAGATTTCAGGGATGGCAGTTACTGTCTTTCAGCACTTTGCAGGTTTTACTTCACTCCACACCTGTAGTTTCCGCCAAAAGCCTGTCAAGCAGCACTCCTCTTCCTGCATTGATAATCTGTCTTTTTTTTCCCCCCCTCTGGGTACTTTTAAGTTTCCTCTCCATCCTTCATATTTTACAACACTGTAGCAATGTTTCTGGACGTACATTTATTTTTACATATGTGCTATTCTAACTTAGTGTCTTTTTTCTTCAATTCAGAAACATTTACAGTCAGTTTCTCTTAAAATTATGCCTTTCTACTATTTCTCTTATTTCATCAAACCTTGGCTATTTAATTCTATTTTTCATGATGCTTTACTTTTTCTTGATATTTCTCCTCTATCTTGAATTATAAACATCACCTTTTGTATGATTAGCTTTCTTTGCACAGGTGTTTTTGTCTTTCATTGTAATCGATTCAACTTTTCTAACTGCAATTCTGTCTAGAAGGATTGAAATAAAATTATTGTAAGGTATTTTTTAGATACGTAATTCTTTTAGGATATTTTTAATAACTTTCAGTAAGTAGTAATTAAATAGTTTTTTTTTTTTGTTGGTTTTTTTTTTTTTTTTTGCGGTACTGGGGATTGAACTCAGAGGCATTCTACCTCCGAGCTATACCCCCAGCCCTATTTTTTATTCTTTATTTTGAAACCGAGTCTCACTAAGTTGCGGAGTGCCTCACTAGGTAGCTGAGGCTGGCCGCGAACCCGGATCCTCCGGTCTCAGCCTCTCGAATGCTGGGATTACAAGCGT
>PVLC010013860.1:9664-23010 GCA_004027655.1 Graphiurus murinus
CCGCAACCTGCCTTCCTCCCGTAGACCCCTTCCGTCACCCCCCCCGCAGGATTTCTTCTTTGTCTGGAGTCCCTTCTGTATCCTAATTTCTTTCTAGCTTCCACAGAATGAGGGGAAACATGACCCTTCACTTTTTGTGACTGACTGATATTACTTAGCATAATATTCTTGAGTTCCATCCATTTGCCTGCAAATGACAAGATTTTATTCTCCCTTTCAACCTATCATTTGACTTGGGGTTTTTGTTTCTTTGGCAAGATAACCTCAGTTCAATTTCCCTGTCTGTAAAATGGGAATATGGGAATGTGGCTCACCCTTTTTAAAGGGCAGTGAAAGGGTGTCATGAGGTCATGTGTATAAAAAAGACTAAAAACTTACTGGGGTTTGAAAGCTGCATAAATAAAAGATGAGCCTCTCTTCCCTACAACTTGACACCTCTGGCATTCTTTCTCTTCAAGTCCATGCAAACCTGTGCTTAGTCATGGAGTTTGAACAGTACTTAAAGAACTGGCTTACAGGAGGAGGCAGATAAATACCTAACCAGCACACCCACTCTTCCTCTTTTAGAATCCTTATGGTTCTTTGTTCCCAATTTTTTATGGTAGGTTGATAGCATCATTTCAGTTCTATATTCGCTGATTTTTTTTTTTTTCCTGATTGCTCAGTTATTGAGAGAAGTGTGTTAAAGTCTCTAGCTGTAGCCAGGCACAGTGGCACATACCTGTAATACTGGTACTTGGAAGGCTAAGACAGGAAGATCACTGGTTCAAGGCCAGCCTCAGTGACTTAGCAAGACCCTGTTTCAAAAGTTTAAAAAAAAGGACAGGAGATATAGCTTAGTGATAGAATACTCCTGGGTTCAATCCCCAGTACCAAAAAAGGAAAACAACAAAAAATGTCCAGCCATGATTATGGCTGTGTATTTCAGGCATTGCCTAGATAGGTTAAATCACTACAGGCTGAAAACTGGTGATATTCTAATATTTTTCTTTCTTTTAAATTAGCCAGAATATCTCTCTGCAAGAGAAACTTCACCTCCAACTATTTGGTTATCTTGAAGTACAATTTATATAGAAATGGCTTGGTAAAGCCAGGTATGTTGGTGTACTCCTTGAGAGGCTGAGACAGGAGGATCACAGGTTTGAGGGCTGGGGTGTAGCATGCCCCTGGATACAATCCCTAGTACCAAAAAAAAAAAAAAAAAAAAAAAAAAAAAAAAAATTGACAGATCTGATTTTTTAGCCTTTTTAAAGCCAGTTTTTAAGATAATATGCTAGTTTCTTAACGTCTGCCAGAGACACTGCGGAATTTTGTAAGGATTTTTGCCTCTTACTTTTAACCCCAAATTTGAAACAGCAGCCATTTCCCCCCCTTACCACAAGATACTTTTATGTAATTGTGTGTGTGTGTTGGGAGGGGGGGGTCATACTGGGAATTGAACCTAGAGTGGTTCTACCACTGAGCTATACCCCACCACACACTTTTTTTTTGGAAACAGGCTCTTGCTAAGTTAGTACATGCTGACCTCAAACCTGAAATCCTCCTGCTCAGCCTCTGAAGTACTGGCTTCACAGGCATCACAGGCATGCACTATGGTGCCTGGCTACTTTTATGTGAATATTATGACCTTCCCTTATTTCTTTCTCCCGGTTTCGCTCTTTACTACTGTTGACTATTTTTCCTCCATCCCTTCCTCTCCCTCTCTCCCTTCCTTAGTTTCTGATACCTTTCTCACCAATTCTACTTTAGTCGCCTCCCACCCCTGCCATATCTCAGAGACAGAATATGCCCCAGTTGTTTCTGACCCAGTTATGGGAAGCAGCAGCTGAGAATACTCATTTTGATTGTTTTTATAACCAGTTAGTCTTTCCAGGCAGTAAGAATACGTGCAGGAGAAAATTTTAATGTTGACACTAATGGGGTGACTGTAAGGAAGCATGGCCACTTCGTAAACTCTCAAAAACTTTACACAACTATAGCCAAGCAGTGCTGTTTACATCTAGCAAATAATTTGGCAGAAAAAGTTACTTGCAACTAAAATCTTTCTAAGTAATTTTTACTATGTAATGTTTTATTAAGTAAAAGATCAATGTATGAAAGCATTAGATTAGCTTTTGATTTTATTTTTTTTCTTAAAGTTTAAAGGAAAAGGGTCCCCCTCCCCCCTTCTTTCTAAATGAGAAAGAAAACTCATGCCATCTGACTCTCCAAGAAAGCCCTTTAGGTAGAGTTTTAATTTAGCAATTCCCTCTACTTTTCTATTAGATTCCTGTTTCCAATGCAATTATTTCATGGCTTTTTGCCTGAATTATACTAAGCAGCTTCTCCAGAGGAAATGAGTCAGAAGAGATGGGCTTGATGTGCACTTCTGCCTTCGGAGACTTCTCTTGGTATCATGCGAATCCATAAGGCTTCATTAATGCAAGTATTTTGACTTGTTGGCATATTTCTTTCAGTCTGCTTTTGATGACAAGGTCTGTTTCTGGGATACTTTAAATTTAAAACCATATGGTATGTGTAAGATATCAATGCTAGAAAATAGGCAAGTGGACTCCCCTTCCTGTAGTCCCCTACCTGACATCAGAACCTGAGGTTGGGGCTTTGAGCAATGCTGTTACCCAAGAAGATCCTGAGAGGCAACTGTACTACAGTGCATCCTGCAAGAGGGCTGCTTAGCAGGTAGTAGCAGCAGCAAAGAATTGCAGGATGGCTCTTGACATTGATCTAGGAGCGGAAGATAGTCATTGGGATTTTTGCTAACTTTGTCCCTAGGGTCTGGAAACTGCAGAGTAATCTTGGAAGAGTTAAATTGGAAAATCTAATGACTGATTGGATCTGGGACTTATAATGACTCAGCTGGTAGACATTCTAGTTTAGGTCTTGGCCCATTTCCTTTTGTTATAACAAGACATAGCAGTGCAGGACACTTTTTTCTCCTGCAGTCATCCTGGTCTCAGTCACTCCAGGCTAGGTCAGTGTTAGAGCTGACCTCCCAGTCGAAGTTGACAGGATATGAATGACTCTTTCTAGTATTCAACATTCATTCATTTAGCAATTATTAAAAATCAGGTATGCAGCCAGGCATGGTGGCACATGCTTGTAATCCCAGTACTTGGGGAGGTTGAGAATGGGAGGATCCGGGTTCACAGCCAACCTCAGCTAGTTAGTGAGGCTCTCCGCAACTAGGTGAGACCCTGTTTCAAAATGAAGAATAAAAAATAGGGCTGGGACTGTAGCTCGAAGGTAGAATGCCCCTGAGTTCCATCCCCAGTACTGGAAAAAAAAAAAAAAAATCAAGTATGCTAAGGGTGGTTAATGTAGATGAATGTGGTGCTTTGCTTGGTTGGTTCGTATAGTAAGGTGGTCTGTTTCCAGCCACCCAGATGCATCCAGGGCTGAGAGGGCTTATCAGATGATGATGTCTTACATTTATCATCCATACATATTGATTGCATAGAAACGGGATGATGGAAAGGAATCACAAACATAATCAGTCTTCTAAGTTTGTTTGTTTGTTTGTGGTACTGGCGTGGAACCCAGTGGACATTCTACCTCCCAGCTGCACCCCCAGATTTATTTTTTATTTCAAAACAGGGTCTCACTAAGTTGCAGAGGGTCTCACTAAGTAGCTGAGGCTGAACCCGGATTCTCCTGTCTCAACTTCCCAAGTGCTGGGATTTCAAGTGTGTGCCACCTTGCCTGGTTAGTCTTCTAAGTTTTAATGCCAAAATGAGCCAAAGGTAAAGTGTCTTCTGGATTAAAAAAAAATACAGAAAACATATAAAGGGAAAGAATGTAGAAGAACTGTCTTTTCCTTTTACCTCTTATTTTATGTCAACATAAGGAAGTATAAGGTAGATGTGGCATTAGATGTATCATAACGAGGACAGAAAAGAAGTAAAACAGAAGTGGGGGGGGCAGGGAACAATAGCATGGGAGGAGTTGTGTGGCATTAGGAAGTAAAGGTCCTGCCCTCAAGGAACAGGAGCAGGAGACCCTGCCACACTCCTGTTTTTCAGTTACACAAGGGCGGCAGGTCCTCATCAGGAGCCTCACTGCTTCTCCTGGTCTTCACTGGGTGTGTGAGAGCCCATTCACTTCCAGCTCTCAGTCAACTCAGCCATGATCTCTGGTATTATGTTTATTAATCCTACTGGGAACACCACTTTCCATATGACCTAACAAAAGTAATTACTTTTATTTTTATCCTTTTTTTTATTATTAGGCTGGACCCAGGGGCATTCTACCTCCAAGATATATTTCCAGCCCTATTTTATTTCTTATTTTGAAATAGGGTCTTGCTAAGTTGCCGAGGGTCTTGCTTTGTTGCTGAGGATAGCCTCAAACCTGTGATCCTCCTGTCTTGGTCTTCCAAGTACTGGGATTACGAGCATGGGCCACCATGCCCAGCTAAGTAATTACTTTTAAAAGAAAAAAAAAAAAAAAAGATTTCAAGGCTATTATGTCCCTATTCCATTCTGTAGACACAATTTTTAATTGTCTGATATCTTGGCCTCCTCTTTATTCATCACTTTATATTTATCATCTTAAAGGCATCCTGGGGTTGACAGACATTTAGTGAGAATGCACAATGCACTGTCTTAGTCGATGCTGTACTTTCTTTCTTTCTTTCTTTTTTTTTTTGCGGTGCTGGGGATTGAACTCAGGGGCATTCTACCTCTGAGCTATACCTCCAGCCCTATTTTTTATTTTTTATTTTGAAACCGAGTCTCACTAAGTTGCGGAGTGCCTTATTAGGTAGCTGAGGCTGGTCGCGAACCCTGATCCTCAGGTCTCAGCCTCCCGAATGCTGGGATTACAAACGTGCGCCACCACGCCCGGCTTGATGCTGTACTTTCTTAATGTTGACATTTTGGTATTGTTTTAGTTTGGAAGTTGGTAGGTGTCGGGGGCCTAGCCTGGCCGGAAAGACCCCGTCTCTAGATGGCACCTGGCAGAGTGCCAGAAGTGGCTGCAGGTGGCAACATTCTAGGGCTGCGCCATGCCAGAGCGCATGTACCAGCACGCCTGGCTCGTGGCCGGCCCAGGTGAGAGCTGTATGAGACGCCTCGTGGCTTAGGCCCTGTGTGGCTTTAAGAGCCTCCACCTCTCGCATGTAGAGAGTTGGCTGACTGGGTTGTTGTTGGAGGGGTTGCTGGAGAAGTTCTGGGAGGAAAGGTTGTTGGTTGCTAGTGGAAGGTGGATTGCTGGAGAGAGGGGTTATTGGGAGTCTGTTGAAAAGGCACTATTTGGAGAGACGGCTTCTGTGCTGTGTTTGTTACTGCTTGTGTAGTGCCCTCGATCCCAGAGAGAGAGGTATAATAAAGAGAGGTTTGAATCAGCAACATTCAGGCAGCGTCTTTATTGGGGCCTCACGGTTGAGGGTTCAGCCTGGGGTTCCCGATAGTAGGTTTTTGTTTAACTTGTGTGTGTGTGTGTGTGTGTGTGTGTGTTTCAGGTTTGAACTTCTTTCTAGAGAGGGTTTCTATAAAAAAATGCAGCATTAAAACAAGAAAACAACACCAGGTGTGGTACCATGCACCTGTAATCCAGTATTTGGAAGACTGAAATAGAAGAATTGCAGATTTGAGACCAACCTCAGCAACTTAGAGAGATACTCAGCAACCCAGCAAGATCCTGTTACAAAATAAAAAAAATAAAAAGGGCCAGGGGTGTAGAATGGAGGTAGAATGCCCCTGGGTTCAATTCCCAATACCAAAAAACAAAAACAAAGAAAAAAAGCTGGGTGTGGTAACATATAATCCCAGTACTTGGGAGGCTGAGATTGGAGGATCACAGGTTCAGGACCAACCTCAGCAAGTTAGCAAGATCCTCAGCAACAAAATGAGACCCTGTCTCAAAAAAAAAAATAAAAAGGTCTGAGGGTATATCTTGGAGGTAGAATACCCCTGGGTTCAATTCTTTATACCACAAAAACAAACAAAAAAGCAACATAATTGCCAAATCTCCTTTGGCAAGATGGGGAGTGTCCCTTGAAGAGTAGATTGGCAGTAGCCAGTAGGGGGCGATATGAAAGCAACGCATAGCTCCTTAGCTGTGGCTTCCTTTCCATTCTGGTGCAGCCAGATGCCACTTGGCTTCTCCAGACAGTGGAAAACTGAGCAGTGCAGGAGTTATTACAAAAATGACCATTTTTAGTGTTTACAGTCAGGGCTTGTAGAGACAGGTATTCGGGCAACTGGTTCAAGAGATGAGTCAGAAACTGCTGTCATTTCCACTAAGTTTTATTCAAGGCATTCCAAACTCTTTCCTCATCTGGTGACTGTGCAGCGAACTCCCACTGACTCAGGACCATCCACAAATGACTGTAATCTCCATGAGGCTTCCTTCTTTTTTTTTTTTTTTTTTTTTTTTTTTTTCAGTACTGGGAGTTGAACTCAGGGGCATTCTACCTCCGAGCTACACCCCCAGCCCTATTTTTTATTCTTTATTTTGAAACCGAGTCTCACTAAGTTGCAGAGTGTCTCACTAGGTAGCTGAGGCTGGCCGCGAACCCGGATCCTCCAGTCTCAGCCTCCCGAATGCTGGGATTACAAGCGTGCGCCACCACGCCCAGCTTGCGGCTTCCTTCTTGAGACCTTTTTGATTTGTTCTGAGACTCAGGTTTCCCTCCTCAATTTCAGACCAGAGTCTTATCGTGTGCTATGGTTTGGACCTTGAATGTGTAAATGCTTGCTTGCTAGTTCACGGAGGAACCTTTAGGAGGTGGGCCTGATGGAAGGAAGTTGTGTCACTGGGGTGTACCCTTGAAGGGGCTATTGGAGCCCCTCTTTCCTCCTCTCTCTTTGCTTCTTAGCCAGCAAGAAGGAAGCAACTTTGCTCCACCACCCCCTCCCTGCCCCATGGAAACAATGCAGCCAACCAACCATGGACTGAAACTGTGAACCAAAAAGCATTTCCTTCTCTTAAGTTGTTTCTCAGGTGTTTTGTTACAGCAACAGAAAGCTGATTAGCACACCTTGCTTAGAGTGTTTAGAAGAATGAATAGAGTACCTTACAATTTGTGGGACAATCCATATATACTTGGGTTTATTTTGAAAGTATGCATCTCTTCCCAAATGTCCGGGAACATCAACACAATTTACTGTTGTAATCTCACTGGTTCATTAAATCCCCTAGGACCAAGGAGACTGTTGGCAGAAGCTCTCGGAGTGCAAATATAAACCATGTGAGCTGGTATCTTGCTGAATGTATTACTTGAATAACCTGTAGGTAACTCAACACTCTAGCTCCCCACACTTGCTCTGTCTGGCTTCCTGAAAATTTCCTTGGTGTAACTGTTGTTCTGTTGACCTTTACTTTGAACTTCGGAATCATATTTGATTCCTCTGTAACTTAATTTAAAATCACTGGAGCACTATCACATTCAACCTTTCCAACCTTTCTTTCCATTTTCATTGTCAACCTCTGTCCTTACTTTGGGTTTTTGTTAGTCAAGTCTTGTTAGAAATCTTCTCTCCTCTCTCACTACTTGTTTTTGTATTCTAACCATCCTTCTTACCTTTGCCAGGTACTTTATAAATTCCTAATCCAGTTGTGTCTCTACTGCTTTGTTTCTTGCCCCTATTTAAAGAAATTCTGACTGGGCGTGGTGGCACATGCCTGTAATCCAGTACTTGGGAGGCTGAGACAGTGGGATCGCAGGTTTAAGACCATTCTCAGCAACTTAGCGAGACCCCCCCAAATTAAAAAAAATAAAGGTTTTGGGGTATACCTAGAAGGTAGAATGCCTCTGGAGTCAATCCCCAATACCAAAAAATAAATAAATAAAAAGAAGTCCTGATTAAGTAGCTCCCTAGAGGCTGCTGGAACAGGCTCACATCTGATGGTCAGACTCAACTTTTTCGCTTTTCCACTGTTTTCCTGCTGTAAGTTTCAGTCAAAATAGAATACTTGCCTTTCCCTGTTGATTACTTCTAAAACTTTTCTGAGAGTAGATACAGAATTAGGTATTGAGTTGCCGAAATCGAATTCCACCCCTATAACCATTTAATTCATTCAAATTCTTCATCTTTCCCCTACCTTTCTTCTTCTATTCTTCCTCTCTCTTCCCTCCCTCCCTGTATCCTTCCCTTCTTTTTACTTTTTTAAACCAATGACAGGACAGTGATTATGTAGGTGGGAGGTTGATCTACAAGGGCTTGTAAGTTCCTTTCCAAACTGAAAATTCTGTAACCGTCTAGAACAGACCCACAGTAGGGCATTCTCCCTTGCCACGCAGAAACTGTTTGTGGCATTGTTGCTTCTTGTGCTGTGAATTTTATTTATTTGGCAGAGACTATAGCTTTGTGAAGTAGCAGCATGCTCTGAGGTTTCAGGTCAAGCCTTTTGTCTCTACCTTGCTGAGTTCCTCTGAATTGTGAAATCTATAACTCTGTCATGTTTGGATAATGAACGTAAAAAGCAAAATAGTAATTATTATCAATGATGATGATAAATATTTGCATGTAGTGCTGTTCATTTCTAAATGGCTTAGAAGAGACCAAATGTATCTGCTAATGTTAGTCATTCTGCAGGTGGGATTCTTCATCTTGGGTCAGTTTTCCTTGGACTAATAGTAGCAATTACACTTTTTTTTCCCTTTATAGAAGGCATAGTCCTAAGCTTTTAACTAATTTGTCATGGATTATATCTGTTCTCTTGGTGCTAGATGTACATCAATTTCTATTCTCATTTATGCATTTAAAATTAACTGATCCTGCTACCATGGCTAGATAGGAAGCTGCTATTACTAAATTATTTCCTGGGAGAGAAAAACTGGACTTTTCTCTGAAGTCTCAGAACAGATCTGCAAATAAAGCCTTGATCTTCACAGTGGCACCCTGCCAAGTCATTAAGTATATACTTTGCCTGCTTCCCCAAGGCAGTGATCTAATGACAGAGCTAACATTTCTCCTCCACTTGTCTAGCAGCAAATGTGTGGGTAAAAGTTGCTCCATGCACACACCTCTCTTTGATCACTTTCTCAATATTCTAGATGGATTTTTGTACAGTTCTGTGTGTATGCTAGACCATATGGTTCAAGTATTGGGTCTTTTATCTCTTTTTTACCTGGTACCTGACATGTAATTGGCACTCAAGAATTGTTTTGTGAGCTGAAATCCTTTTTAGTCTAATCTCAAATCAAACCAAATTCTTTTTATGATAACTCCCAACCCAAACCCAAAGTTATTTTCTATGTATAGATTTAAACTAAATTAATTAGGGAGCACAGTCTGACAGGTGGTTTAATGACCTAAGGATAGAGTTTGCAATGGACACTACAGTGAGTGTGGTCAGGGGTGTGCGACCCTGTCTCCTCCCCCAGCCTACTGTCACATGGGCTTCCCTGGCTCTCTCTGGGTCCCCGGCACAGCTCATGCTGTTCCTTGTGACTCAGATGCTTTTCCTCACACTCCATCGTATGTCACCACCCCCATCCCTGCATCCTTCAGCTCAGGACCATCATGACTTCCTTGGAAGCCCTGGCCCTCGCTGCTCAGCCAAAGGCTCCTTTCCTTGAAGCCTTGATTGCAGTTGTAGGTGGACGACCATTCATCCCAAGCAGCAGCTTTCTTCCTCTCTGCTTTGTGAACTTCCTGAAACCAGGGTCCAAGCCTTTTCTTTTTTGGCTAAATACAAATACCTTTGTATTTGCAGCATTTAGCATCGAGACTGGGACACAGCCAGCACCAGTGGCAGAACCCAGGAGGGCTCAGACATGGAGCTTCCCCATATTCCCAACACCGCACACAAAATAGTTCTATTCTTGGGTATGGAACATTGCCATTTTCTCAATCTTATGTAAAACGTGAATGTGAACAAGAGGACAGGCATCTGCTCACTTGTGTATCTTGAGAGTGTAGAAGAGTATATGGTATGCAGTGGGTGCTCAGACACATTGGCTGAGTTCATAAAGGCATCTAGAGAAAACTTAATTTTCACTGGCCTGTGATATTTGGTTGTATATTCTTTGAAAACCCACTTTCAAGGCAAGTTCCCTCCCTCTTTCCCTGATTCCCCACCGTTTACCTAGATTACACTTTCAAGCCAGTTGCTTTAGCAACTCTGGTCTTGACTGTGGGTAGATTCTCACTACATATTTTATAAGAACCCACAACTGGATATTTTGAGGAAGTTTCCCAACAGTATACACCTAGCAAAAGTCTGGCCAACTGCAGGGAAGAGGTGGTCTGGGGATGGAATAGATTCCCCCAAGATATCTCTGCTTTCTAGAGTCTTCCAGGAATATTCAGAAACATATAAGCATTTGCTTTGAGCAAGTACCAAGCAAATTATCAGCCAGGAAAAAAAAAATGTTTTTTCTTAAGAAGTTCAACAGCTTTTTGAAAGCACAGCATTTTTAAAAAGCCAGTTTTACATTGTAAGTACTAGTTTGTGTGTATGCGCATAAGATCACGGACATCCTTCTCCCCTCTATTATTTTACAGAATGATGGCTCCCCACACTCACAATTCCCTTGCCATTCAGCTTGTCAGTGGCCTCATCAAACAAAGACAGCAGCTTGTTGTCACCAGCTACCAACATCTGGTTTTAGATGTGTCTAGCATGCCCTGTTGCTGTATCAGAGGGGAAATCTGGATTAAACTGCAAGGCATGGTTAGGAGGGTGTGGCTCTCACACATGACCACACTTCTAGGATATTAGACAACATGTGGTCTTGAATTTAGCAGTGGCTTGTTAGAATACAATTATTATACATGTCTCGGAATCAATTTCTCCCCCTAAACATTTGGAAGCTGAAAATAGGTCAGTGTGATTGTAGAATGGCCTTTTCAGCATTGTTGTGTGGTTCCTAATGGCTTCTATCGGTCACCCAATCAGAAAGCTTGTCTTTAGACTAATGCTATTCAGTTGGTTTCTATGGCAATGATGGAGAACTAGTTGTCATGGTGATGAAATGGCAATTTGGGGGACCACTTTTTAAGAGGAAGTAGATTCATTAAGCCCTGTCTTTCTCTCTTTAAGTTTGACCATGTTGTATAACTTTTTTTTGGGGGGGGGGAGTCTGTTTTCATACTCTACATACATCTCAGAAAGATTATTTAATCTTTTCTTATTTTTGAATCTCCTGGCTTAAGTCTTTTGAGCTCTGTGATGTGAGTAGAGACCTGCTGTCCTTACGGTCTTTTATGGCTCATATTAAAGAATGCTACTTTAGCAGCTTGGCTTCTCTTTATCCTCTCCAAAGTGTTTCTGCCAAACTCTATTGCATTCCTCCAAAGTTATTCTGGTGTGAAATGGGTCAGAATAACTATAATGGGCTGTGAATGATGAAGATGACTCTCACCAGTGAAATGTAATCACCTGTTTCTCACTAATGTGTTTATTAGACTTGTTCTCGGAGGCAGACCCTTTGACAGGCAGCAGAAGTCTGGCTCCTTTCCCTCTTGGGGCCGATGGAGGTTTCGTTCCTCTTTGCTGAGATCCCACTGTCTGAGCTTGCCAATGGGGAATGTATGTTGTTCCCACGTTGCACAGCTTTGATCTTTTTCTTGACTGCTTCCAAAGAATTAATTCAGCTGCTTATTTAGGGTTGGGGGGCTGGAAAAGGAAGAATCGCCATATTAATAGGTTAGCTAAATTTGGGGCTTGTTAGAGAATTTAGAGAAGATGTACTGGAACAAATCTGAATTCATGGACCTCTCTATATTTTTTTTTCTGCGATTACTTTTGGTACAGTGACATGAACTCTGTGGAAAAGATCTTTTGGTGCATTTTTATTTCGAGAGTTTGCTACTGTAGACTTCTTTTATGCTTTTGTGACAGTGATTCTCAAACTCCATTGTGTCAGAAAATCCCCTGGGGATGCAGAAGAAACCTTAAAGAGCATTCCCTGTAATTTGTCACTCCCCGTCAACACAGACACACTACTTCACCTATGATGATGTGAGGCTCAGGAGATCTTGTTGGATTAAAGATACTATATTCAAACTCAGGCATGCTGACCTCAGGGTTTACAGTCCTGCATAAAGCAGGGGCTAGGCTTCTGTCTGGGACTCTCCCCTTTTATTGCTAATTCTTCCTTTCAGTGCTGAGGATTAGCCGGCTAAGGCTTTCACAGCCAAGTGCCACAGACTGGTGGCTTAAACAACAGAAATTTACTTTCTCACTGTTCTGAGCCTAAATGTCCAACATGAAGGTGTCTGCAGATTCGACTTCTTCTGAGGCCTCTCTCCTTGGCCTGCAGATGGCTACTTCCTCTCTGTGTCCTCACACGGCATTTCCTTTCCGCACATATGTTCCTGGCGTCTTGTATGTGCCCAAATTGCTTCTTCTTATAAAGACACCGGGCAGATTGGATTAGGTCTCACCCCACTGGCCTCATTCTAACTTAGTTACCTCTTTAAAGGACCTGTCTCCAAACACAGTCACACTGTAAGGTGGTATGGGTTAGAACTTCACACGTGAATTTTAGGGGAACACATTTCAGTCCATAACATATTATGCACACAACATATTATTTTCATCATTGATTCTCTCTAGCAACTCTCTGGCTAGAACTTAAAAGAGATAGTGGTAAGCTTCATGAATTAGACAGAAATCCGTTACCATTCTCTACACAGGGAGGGTACAGGCGTAGTCAGGGGAGGGATGGAAAGACATCTCCTAATGTACTTAAGAGCATAGTTGGGTTTCCTGGCCTAGGGAGATGGACACTAGGAAGGATCTGTGAGAAGTAGAATCTTATTAAGTGAGTGTTATTAGATACAGTGAGAGCAAATGGGAGAAAATGCATGTCTTTAAGGCCTCTTCTTGGATTAAGTCCAGTTCCCTTTAGGGGTTACAAACTAAACATCAAAGTGCAGGATGGAATCATTTGCAAGTTTAGGTAAAAGTGTAGCTGTCTAGGTTCTCTTGAAAGATTTGATGGTAGTGCTCACATTCCAGTGCGGAAACAATTTCTGGCTAATCTCCTTAGCCTTTATTAAAATAACTTTCTTTAGATGGGTGTGGTAGTATACACCTGTAATCCCAGTACTTGGGAAGCTGAGACAGGAGGACCACAGGTTTGAAGGAAGCCTCAGAAATTTAGTGAGGCTCTCAGCAACTTAGCAAGACCCTATTTCCAAATAAAAAGAAAAATAGGGCTGGGGATGTAGCTTGGAGATAGAATGCCTCTGGGTTCAATCCCCAGCAAAACACACACACACACACACACACACACACACACACACACACACACACACACACTTATCTTTCTTTGTCTTCAAAGGAACTATTGGCAGATGGGCTTTAGCTAAAAGAGGTGCAGTCAGTGAGCACTGTGTGACTCCACACGCCAGGGCCAGTCAGGATGGAAGTGATGATATGAAAACTTTTCA
>PVLC010013860.1:23110-40773 GCA_004027655.1 Graphiurus murinus
CTTCCTTCCTTCCTTCCTTCCTTCCTTCCTTCCTTCCTTCCTTCCTCCCGTGCTGGAAGGTTGTAAGTACGGGCGTTCTACTTAGGCCCTTCCTTCCTTCCTTCCTTCCTTCCTTCCTTCCTTCCTTTCTTCCTTCCTTCCTTCCTTCCTTCTTCCTTTCCTCCCATTCTCCCTTCCTCCGTCCCTTCCTACCTTCCTTGTCAGTGCTGGAATGTTGTAGGTACCGGCTGTTGGGTCTGGGTCCAGGAACAGTGAAAGAGGCAATGATGTCTTCTTATCACTTCTATGGATAACTGAATGAGTTCCAAGGTAGGTGATCTTTGAGCCTCATTCTCTAGCTATTAGGCTATGAAAAGTTTCATCTTTTCCTTAAATTATCCAGAATCAATCAATTTCTCTAGCTATTAGGCTATAAAAAGTTTCATCTTTTCCTTAAATTATCCAGAATCAATTTCCTCCCCTCTGCTCCCCCCTTCCTCCTTGTTCTTCTTTTGTGGTACTGGGGATAAAACCTAGGTACATTCTACCTTTGATCTATACCCCCAGCACTTTTTAATTTTTGTTTTGTTTGAAACAGGTTCTTGATAAGTTGCTGAGAGTCTTGCTATATTGCTGAAGCTGAGATCCTCCTGTCTCAAACCTGAGATCCTCCTGTGCCAGCCTCCTAAGTACTGGGATTACAGGTGTGTGCTCCCACACCTGGCTCAGAGTCAGTTTCTTTTGCTTGCAGTCATAAACACTATCTGAAGCCTTTTGCACTCTGCACAGACATATAGCTCACTGACAAGAAGAATCTTGTGTATGGAGGGGAGGTGGCATAGCTTCAGACAAAAGAAATATCTAATTTCTGGAGAGATCCATAGATCCATAGTCTATCTTATGGAGCTCCCAAGGAGTCATTGCCAAGAATCATCCACAACTCGCCTTGGTAATAGCATCTCTGTGTGTGTGTGTGTGTGTGTGTGTGTACTGGAGATTGAACCCAGGGGCATTCTACCTCTGAGCTACATCCCCAGCCCCCTTTTTAAATTTTTTATTTTCAAACAGGGTCTCACTAAGTTGCAGAGGACCTCACTGAGTAGCTGAGGCTGTCTGCAAACCTGCAATCCTCTTGTCTCAAGAGGGATTACAAGCGTGCGCCCATGCTCTAACATCTTTCCTTGAAGAGATGGAGCTAGAGTTTTCTTTAAGGTAAGCAACTCCCTCTAGCAGCAAATTAAGCTCATTTCCCTTTCCCTTTCATATGGGACTTACCATGTTCAAACTAAACTTAATGGACTTTCTAGCTACCAGAGTCCGATCAATAGTGTTGTCTTTTTCTTTAAGTAAGTATGAAAGTGTTTACTGGCCAGAAAAAGGAATTTCTCTTGCCCTATGACTTTCTCTTGTAAAGAAAAAACAGAGCACTGATATTAGCTTTAATTAGAGTCCAATTATGACCCAAACAGGAATAGAAGTCATTCTATTATTCAATATCATTCTATTATTCAATATCATTCTATTATTCAATATCATTTTATTATTCAATATTATTCTATATCATTCTTCTCTTCCAAGTCCAAAGACTTGGCAGAGACTTTGGAAGTTATCAGTACCATTCCCTGTATCTCTGGATAACTCTGGATGTGTAGTAGGGAGTGGGATTGTCAAGAAAGGTACAAGCCCTTTCTTAAATTGAAGACTCATCTTTCAGCTCTTTTAACCCCAATAATGTTCTCTCCCTCTCCTTCAGACATTAAAATAATACTTTCTTTGTGTGTGTGTGTGTAACTGGGGACTGAACCCAGGAGTGTTATACCTCTGAGCTCCATCCCAGCCCTTTATATTTTTATTTTGAAACAGGGTCTTGCTAAGTTGCTAAGGGTCTCACTAAGTTGCTGAAGCTGGCCTCGAACCTGTAATTCTCCTATCTCAGCCTCCCAAGTACTAAGATTATAGGCTGGTCCCACTATGCCTGGCTTAATTATTTTTCATTGCAAAATTAGTATATTTGTTTTGAGTACTACAAAACAAAACTTATATAAACAGAAGGGAAAATAAGCATCTATAATCCCTTTGTTCAATATCTGAAGATAAAAATGTTAATATTCAGTATCTATATTAATCTGAACTCTTGTTAGTGAAAGAAACCCAACTTAAACTAACTTGAATTTAAAAAAAGGAAATGTGTTGGGGTACACAACAACTAATTCAAAAATTATATCTAGTTTTCGGTCCATCTGCATTTAAGGGTCACAGGGAGTTTAAACGGGCAAGCGAGGTGATGTGTTCCCCTCCCTTCTATACTACTGGCTTTGTTTATTTATCTATTTACTTATTTATTTATTTATGTTTTTGGTCTTTGACTGTCCTTCTTGCTCATCAGAGCAGACAGAATTCTTCCTTAAGTGCAGCATAAACATCTACCCTAAAAGCCTGTTCTCAGCAAAGATCTAAGAAAGCTGTAGATGCGCAGGGGACTAAGACAAGGAGACTGTTGTGAGGTGCTAAGAGCTAAGTTACAATAGATCTATACTGTGTACATTAAAAAAACAAAGGATGCCCCTATAAATAATAAAGCCTTGAACCATTAGGAATACAATCTTGCTTCAACTGGATGCAGAAACTTGGCATTGTTTTTTTTTTTTTTTTTTTTTTTTTTTTTTTTTTTTTGTACTGGGGATTGAACCCAGAGGCATTCTACCTCTGATCTACACCCCCAGCCCTTTTTATTTTGAAACAGGATTTGATAGTTTGCTGAGGATCTCACTGAGTTGCTAAGGCTGGCCTTGAACCTGCCATCTTCCTGTCTCAACTTCCCAAGTACTGGGGTTACAGGTGTGCATTACCATACCTCGCTTAACATTTACTTTTTAAAAAATCATTCATTCCCTAGGTTCCAGATTCCTTAACTCAGGAAGAAGAAGGCAGTGATTTTCTGACTCATGAGAGTTCTTGTCTTGACTTGAGCAAACATAATTCTTTTGTTTCCAATGTCCTCAATATACAAAAGGACAAATAGGAAGTTTACATGTTAACAAGGCAACTGGATATACTTTACATAGTTTAAAATAACATTAAATTTTAAGTCAACTCCCTTGAGAGCTCTACCTAGAATAGCTGGAAATGAGAAAATGATCTAATTTCTCCTGCCCATTGGACTGGCAAATAATTGCCACCAAATAATTGCTGCAGGGGAAGGTACCAGGCCCAGTTACTGGGTATGATTTAATGCACATTGCCGCTAGCATCTGCTTTTACTGCAGTGTGTGTTTGCTCCTTCAGTGAAATTGTTTGGACATCTCAGTTGTGTGCCAACATGTGCTTGTTTCTTTGTGTCAGCATTGCCCATTTTAGATTTAGGACTTCAGAGCACGCTGCTGCCTTAGCACCTGCATCTGCTCTCAGAGCAGGGACTTTGTCCAGCTCTGTGCTTTGGACCCAGACTTCAAAGGCCAGCAGCTACTCAGTGGCTGGCACTCCTCTGCCTCCCTGAGCATATTGATACGGGTTGGAGCCAGACAGCTGCTGCATCCCCGAGGTGCTTGGAAACAAGGAGTACTCTCTAGGCTCATAATGAGGGAGGAATGAGAGCCTGGGAGGGGATAGATGGGTTTTTGGAAATTTTACTGTGACTGGCAGTTGGAGGCTGGGGCTCAGGCAATTTATTTATTTGTTTATGTATTTATGTATGTATGTATGTATGTATTTATTTATTTATTTATTTATGTTGTGAAAGGTTGGCCTTGAACCTGTGATCCTCCTGTCTCAGCCTCCCAAGTACTGAGATTCCAGGCATGCCCACCACACCTGCTGAACAATACCTCTTGTTTTTACTATAACCAGTATTTTTCCATGTCATGAAATTCCCAATGATTATTTTATATAACCTTTTCCAATTATTTTGCATTATCAAGATTCACTTATAGTATTTTCATTCTAAATATATTTCTCAATTCCAGTAGACTTTAAAAACTCGTGACTAGAATTTGACCTATATATGAATTTCTAGTTTGAATTTTCCTCTGTTTAATGTAAATTATTCCCAGAGCCTACAGGTAATTTTTAGAGAGCATAATCAGATACATTTGCATCTCTTCTTCCCCACTTCTATCATTGGGACATTTGGTTCTCTGGCTATGAAGCTTACTTATTTTTTTTTTTATGGTACTGGGGATTGAACTCAGGGGTGTTCTACCTCTGAGCTTCACCCCCCAGCTCAATTTTATTTTTTATTTTGAAACAAGATCTTGCTAAGTTGCTGAGGCTGTCCTTGGACCTGTGATCCTCTTATCTCAGCCTCCCAACTACTGGGATACAAGCATGTGCCACCATGCCTGGATAAATGTTTACTATTTTTTAATTCACCAACACTTTCCTATTCTAAACAGGCTAGATTATGACTTTCCTCTTTTCCAAGTGGAAATTTATGAGCTGTTATGACAGTCATTTCACTTAGCTGTTTTGGTCAGGTGTTCTGTTTTTTAGTTGTAAAAAGAGAAACTAAAATACCTCCAAAATGAAAAAAAAAAACAAAAAACACTTTCTCCCACTGTTTTGTTTCTAAATATGACGATGATTAAGCCAAGCAAAGCAAGGATAGGTTCTAGCTGGATCTTTTCCAATCTGTCTTCTCCTAAGGGAGCAATGGGGGACTTCCATCAGCTGATGTTGGTGGGCACCATTTTGCAACTGCTGTGGTCTGCCTGGTCAAACCATAGCTTGGTTCCAACTGACACTTACCTCATTAGTATTCAGGGTTCTGCTTACCTTCTAGGATGATAACTATTTTACCTTTGTTAGGAAGGAAATTCTGAGTACTTATATCAGGGCTGTCATTTGCCAGCAACAAAAACCATCTCTGGCTGATTTAGGTAGAAAGACTTTTGTGAAGAGGCTAAAGGACTGGGCGTGGTGGCATACATCTGTAATCCCAGTACTTGGGAGGCCAAGACAGCAGGATTTTAAGTTTGAGACCAGCCTCAGCGATTTAGTGAAACCCTGAAGCAACTTACTGAGACCTGTCTCAAAAAAAAAAAAAAAAAAAAAAAAAGGGTCAAGGTTATAGATTAGAGGTAGAATGCCTCTGGGTTCAATCCTCAGTACAAAGAAAAAAAAAAAGTTGCTAAAGGAGGATCTTCTGTTGAAAGGTAGCAAATTTGAAGAAGACTTTTGCCTTTGCTACCCCCCAACACCTTCCCTTTCCTTCCTGAAGTTCATTAAAAAAAGACAGTTGGGCTGGGGATGTGGCTCAGAGATAGATCAGAGATAGAGCTCCTGTTGTGCATGTGCCAGGCCCTGGACTGGCTTATACACAAAGTGAATAAGAGAGCCAATAACAGTAACTAGGTTTTGGAAGATAAAAAGGAGATCAACAAAGTAACTGATTTAACATCTGGAAAAAGTTGAATCCTCAGCTGGAAAACCTTCCGGAAGACTCAGAAATGGGTTGTACTTGGTACATCCAGGAGATGTGAAGCAGAAGTAGGGTGATGTGTAGATTTAAGAAGCAGTAAGATCTCAATATATATTTCCAGCTTCATTGGCCAGGCAAATATGCCCTTTCTGCTCTAGCAGAAAACCGAAGATTTACTCTCTGGAGGGAGCAAATCAGAGTGCATTAGTAAGGAGAGTTAGCTGCGGGGGAGATGCTTTAGTGATTCTGTGGCTTAAAGGAGTCACTGGTTTATTGTGTCTTATGTAACAGAGTTTCTGGTCAGCTGTTTTGGTATCAGTTTTATTGAGAGATAATTCACATATCACACAGTTCACTACTTTAACGGATGCAACTAAGTGGTGTTTAGTATATTCACAATAAAGTTTAGACCATTTCATTGCCCTTGAAGAATATCCCATACCTATTAGCAGTCATTCCTTTCCAACAGCCTTTTTCCCTAGCCCTAGGCAAGTATGAATCTACTTTCTATTTCTAAGAGTTTGACTATGTTTTATGCCTCATATAAGAATCATGCAGTATTCGTCTTTTTATGACTGGCTCATTTAACTTGGCATAATATCAATGTTCATTCATGTTATAGCATTTGTCTTCTTTTTTTTGTTGTTGTACTAGGGATTGAATCCAATAGAATTCTACCTCTGGGCTACACTCCCACTCCTATTTTATTTTTTATTTGAAACAGGGTCTCGCTAAGTTGCTGAGAGTCTTGCCAAGTTGCTAAGGCTAGTCTCATACCTGGGATCCTCCTGTCTCAGACTCCCAAGTACTGGAATTATAGGTGGGCACCACCATGCCTGACAAGATTTCCTTCTTTTTAAAGGTGGAATAATATTTTGTTGCGTGTACCCAGCATATTTTAAAAATCTATCCATCCATTAATGGGCACTTAGGTTGTTTCATCCATTGGCTATTGTTAAATACTGCTGTAATGAACATTATGAAATTATGTGCAAATATCTTGAGATCCTGTTTTAAATTTTTTTTATATATCCAGATGTGAGATTGTAGGATAACATGATAATTCTATTCTTAATGCTTTGAGGACCTTCTATACTCTTTCCCATAGCAATTGTGATACTTTCTATTTCCAGTAATGGCGCACAAAGTTTCCAATTTCTCCACATCTTTGTTCAGACCTATTATTTTCTAGGGTTTGTTTGCCCATTTGATAGTGTCCATTCCAAATGGATTTGAGGTGGTACCTTATTTTAATTTGGTAGTATGATCTTTTAAAGACCTAGATGATGTCACATTCCTGCTTGGAGCCTCCCAGTAGCTTTCTTTGCATTAGAATAACAGCATCTATGTTCCTTACTTTGGCCTCCAAGTCTGTCTTGTCTTTGTCCATGCTGAAGCCTTGATTTTTATTCCCAGCTCTTCTTGCCTGTGGTGCTCTAGTCTCAGTGACATTCTTTTGACTCCTTAACCACTCTGAGCACAGCATAGACTTTGCCCATGCAGTTCATCTGCCTGGCTGAGTTTCGCTTCCTTTTCACAGGGCTGGTTTCCCCTCATCACTCAGATCTTAGCTCAAATTCTGCCACCTCAGAGGTGTCACATAAACTGTCCCCTCTAAAGACAACCCTAACTTGCATTACCTTGTTCTGTTTAACTTTTGCTTTTTTAGCAGTTGTCGGCACATGGAGTGATCAATTTAGTTCTTCGCTTGTTTAGTGCTTCTTATCTAACTAGGAAGTACACTTCATGAGAGCTGGAGCCCCATGTGTCCTGCTTCCAGCTTTATCTCCAAAAAAAGAGCCTGATTGAATGAAAGGGAACTTCAAGGGAAGTGTGGGGGAGAGAGCAATTAACGCCAGCTGGAAGGTTTGGGGACCACTTCCTGCAGGATGTAAATTTTAGTTGGGGTTTGAAGGATGAATGTTACATCTACAAGCAGATACCAGGAGGAGACAGAAGACATTTCAGGCTGAGCAATGAATATGTTGAGGGAGCATGCAGCCCATTGTGTTTAGGGAAAAATGACAAAACTAGACTGGGTGTGGAGGGTGCCGGATATGTTTTGGAATGAAGGAAAATGGATTTAGTGTTTGAGTCTGTTGAGTTTGATGCCTGATGAAAATTTGTATTTGCTGATGTTCAGATGAGGAAATAGGGAAATGTCTGAAGTTTGGGACACCAACGTGATTAAAACAGGGATTTGCATTTTGGAAATGCAGATGTGCACATTAATAAAGACTACCAAAAATTTAGGTTGAACCTATTATTCTCCTATTCCATTGGCAAAAAGATAAATGGCAATATTTTATTCTAATATACTGTTATACATTTCTGGCAGGAGCATTAATTTGTGTGATCTTTCTAGAAAACAGGTTGGCAATATTTGTCACAAGCCCTAGAGATTCTTATACTCTCTAACCTAGTGTTTTCACTTTTTGGAGTCAATACTAAATTAATAATCTAAATGTGGATAACAATTATGTATAGACTTGCTTACCACATTCAATTGAAAAAACAAAACCTGAAAATAGGCTTTCTCAGTGAGAGAAATTTGATGAATTATGGTTTGTCCATATGTTAAAATACTATGCCGCCAATAAAAATTATGTTTCCTAGAGCCAGGCATGCTAACACACACCCGTAATCCCAGTACTTGGGAAGCTGAGACAGTATCTCAGGTTTGAGGCTAGCCTCAGCAACTTGGGGAGACTCTCGGCAACTTAGCAAGACCCTGTTTTAAAATGAAAAATAAAAAGGACTGTGTGGTGTAGCTCAGAGGTAGAATGCATCTGAGTTCAATCCCAAGTACCAAAAAAAAGTTTCTTGGGCTAGGGTAAGCAATCTACTTCTTACCTAGCATGCACAAAGCCCTGGGTTCAAGCCCTAACACTGAAAAAAAAAAATCCCATATCCTGAGACTTCTAATGTGAACTGCTGTGAGGAAAAACACAACAAGGATACATACTTACATATCACATATGAGTATAACTCTGCTAAACATAAATACAGGGTAAGGATTAGAAGATAGTTTTAATAAAAATGTCCCTGCAGAGTGTTTCTTTTTGGGAAATTGAGGTATGGGTTGGTAATTTGTTGAGGTCTAGTAACTGAGATCAAATGAGGACCAGATAATAAATTTTGGCTTATTTAAAATTTATTTTCTCTCTTTTCCTAAACATCTACTAATACTTTGTTACTAATACTATAATAATCTTTGGCTCATAGACCAAAATTCAAGTTGTAATTTGTATTTCAAATCTTGACCATGTTGCTTTTTAAAATTTCTTAATGGATGCAATCCATCAAAGGCTTAGCACCTCAAACTTCATTTTCAAGGTAGGTAATGTCACGATTGTACAATTTTGAACATTCCATGAGATTATTGATGATGCTTCCCTCTCCTTTGCTTATAGACATGCTCAGGAGCACTCCTGCTAGACAGCTGATGGGTACTGGGAGTAGATCCACCTGTTGCCACAGTTGGAGCTAGAGATCTGCTGGGCTATGCATAATTTTCTTTAAGGTATTAACGCTGGATGAAGCAAGTTGTTTCAGTCTCCAGGAGGAGCACTCTCTCCCCTTCTCCCCCTTCTTTCACACCCATGCACACACATGCACACTTGACATCCAGCCCAGTCCCAGCAATAGAGCCAGGACTGACCTTCATAGAACAACTGCTTTTTTTTTTTTAACTGTAGAAAGCAAGTTTTCTATCTATCATGTAAGAACAGATAAAAGGCGACTGAAGAATTGAACCTCATGGTGATTGTTTCCCAAAGGCATACTGACCAAATGTTCCAAAATCCAAGTGGGGATGGGAGGGCTGTGGAATGGAATTTGGAGTTTTTAGCTTTCTAAGATCTTTTTGACACTCTAGATCAAACTTAGGGAATTTTTATTCTTAGGAGTCCCAACTACATAAGGTAGAGTCAAATTACTTTCCCTGCCTCCCTAAGATTCCTATCCGGTGTAGGCATATGAACTCTGGGTACCAGATCCATCCAGGGGAACTCCGAATCCAGAGATGTGAGGGTGCAGGTGCACAGAGATGGTGACAAGCTGAGGCTCTGGGTTGGAGAGTAGCAGGAAGGAGATGCGGAACAGCAGGGCCTTTCCTGGGAGAATCCTACAGTCTGACGTGGGCACTTGTTCCTGGTGGGCAGCCTTTAGATCCAACTCTAGGCCCAAAGTGGGCATTGAAGAAAGGCATTCGGCATTAGAAAAGAGAACTGTAGTAAAACTTGTACTAGTTTCAATGTCACCTGAAAATATTTCTTGCTTCCAGATTAGACAGTGATATTTTGGGGGAATGGGTTGGGAGTGGGGAGAGGAAATAAAAGTAAGCAACCTCGACTTCAGGTAGGCCTTCCTGTCAATGGCTTAGTTGAACAGGTGGGATTATTATTGTTTTCTCATTCATTTCTCAGGTTTAAAGATTTCTGCATACAACATTCAAAGTTTAATCAGGAAATACTAAAATGATATATTATTGAGTATTTTCCTGAGGTAGAATTTCTCAGAGCAACAAAAATAGAAAAACTGCTAGATTAACAATGATGACTCTCACAAACATAAATTTCTTTCTGGTGTGTGTGTGTGTGTGTGTGTGTGTGTGTGTGTGTGTGTGTGTTACTGGGACTTGAACCCAAAAACATCCTACCTCTGATATGTACCACCAGTCCTATTTTATTTTGAAACAGGGTCTTTCTAAGCTACTGAGGAACTTGCTAAGTTGCTGAGAATGGTCTTGAACCTGTGATCCTACTGTCTCAGCTTCCCTCCCAAGTACTGGGATTACAGGTGTGTGTCACTATGCCTGGCTTCTTTTTTCTTTATCCTGGGGATTAGTGCTCTACCTCTGATATATCCACAGCCCCAAACATAAATTCCAACCAAAGGTGCCAGATACAAAAACTACATGTACGTGAGCCCGTTTATATAAAGTAAAAATGACAAGGAAACCAAACTTGGTATGATTCCTCAGGATGCTGACCAACTTTGGACAGGTGTGAGCACAGTAGTTACTGGGATTTGATGGTGTGCTACTTTTTGATCTGGGTGGTGGATACATTAGTGTATTAACTTTTTTTCTTTGGTGCTGGGGATTGATCCCAAGGCCTTGCACATGTTAAGCATGTGTTTTCTACTGAGTTACACCGTTAGCTCTAGTGCGTTATTTTGTGAAAACAATTACACTAGTGATTTGTGCACTTTTCTGTATGTATTTTACACTCAAATTAAAAGTTACTTTTGATTTATATGTCATTTTTTAAAACTCCACATCTCTTAACAGCATTCAATCTAGCATACCACTAGCACGGTTTTACAAAACTATTATGTGTTGTTTGACCTCAAGAGTTAACTTTTATGTTTAAGAAAAAAATATAGCCAGGCTTGGTGGCGCATGATTGTAATCCGAATACTGGGAGCAGGTTCGCGGCCAGCCTTAGCAACTTAGTAAGGCCCTCAGCAAATTAGTGAGACTCTGTTTCAAAATAAAAAGTAGGGCTGGAGATGTAGCTTAGAGGTAGAATGTCCCTGGGTTTAATCTCCAGTACCACAAAACAAAACACAAACACTCTGAAAAATTCCAAAGAGTCAATACCTCAGTGTTGTATTTCAGTATATTCAAATGAAACAAAAGATCTGCCTGATGACTTCTATTATGCCGGTGAGTCCTTCTCAAAGGGAAGATGACTTCAATCTGGTGCATATTTAGGAGAACTGTACTCTCAGCCTCTCAGTTCAGACCCTCTAAAGCTTTGTTCTTTGCTATGTGGGAGCCCCCAAACCATGACTCTTGAAAAACGACAGCTTCTTAGGCAAGGTTCTTGTGCATGATGCTTCATTTTCAAATGCACGATCAAAAATGAAAGTGAGATAAATTTTTTTTTTTTAAGTTGAAATTTCACATTGCCCGGCATGGTGGCACACACCTGTAATCCTAGCACTTGGGAGGCTGAGATGGGAAGATCAAAGGTTCAGAGCCACCCTGGGCAACTTATCGAGGCCCTTGCAATTTAGTGAGGCCTTGTTTCAAAAAAAAATTAAAATAAAATAGGGCTGGGAGTGTAGCTTGGAGGTAGAATGCCCCTGGATTCAATCCCCAGTACCATTAAAAAAAAAAAAAGTCACACTAATGCAACCCGGCTCTCTGTGGGGAGATGGGGGGGGGGGCGGTAAGAAAGGAGAGGAACAAAGACACCACGGATTATCACACCAAATTTCGAGCAGACAAAGGCAGCCAGAACTATCTTATTTATTATAAAGATACACCATGAAGAACAAACCCAACTGTATACTGAATCCTGTAATGGTACATGCCAAAATGTACAGTACTATACATAAAAGTGCATTGTCACAACAGATTAACAAACATTTTTTTTCCTTCCAGAACTGTAAAAACATCCCCCCTTATTTTCACCGCAGAGAGGAGGGAATGCAATGGTGAGAGGCTGTACAGCGCGCGGGTGAAACGACAGTGGGCAGCAGTGGGGATCTGGGTGTGGATGGGGTGGGATGGGGGTGACACAGGGGAGTCACTGCTGGGCGAGAAAGGCACACTCACGTCTACGAGGAAAACGAGACAGTCTGATGACCAACAAGGACACAAGACACTGAGGCATAGGAAGGTGGGGGTGGAGAAGAGGCTTGGAGAGCGTGGAGGAAGTTTCAAAACACTTAAGTGGGCAGCAGGAATAGGGAGGAGGGCCGGCGGGGCGACAGTACGAGAGCAAGGCTAAACTCCTCTAAAATAGAAAGGCACTTTCACATGTACATACTACAGATGTACATTGACACAATTAGGTAACAGTCACAAGCAGGAGGCTACTGGTACTGCAATTGGTCAAACTGACAGGAAAGGACAATACTGATTTAATTACGTGGGCAGGAGCTACCCCTTAAGTACGCAGGTAAATAGCAGTCTCTCTTGTTACACAGCCACTTACTATACTTTAAATATCTATAATAACCATCACACTACACATTGAACTTGGATGAATGCTCTAAGGGGGGCATTCACAAATGCACGGTTTATATATTTTTCTTTTACTAAACAATTTCTAAGATAAGCATTATGGAACCCAGTACAATTATTTAAACATACAAAATTCCCTACATAATTTAAAGATACAGGTACCCATCTTGATTATACCACATAGACTATTTTATTATTATTATTTTTTTTCTAAAGAAAGTATACTAGGGTAAGTGAAAGCTCAAATTCCAACTTGTTTTACCCATCTGTGCCCAAATCACCCTGAACCAAGCCCGATGCTCCAGCCCAGCTGGAGATGGGGTTCCTAGCTCTGGGGGTGGTCTGGGGTAGGGGGTGCTCTACACATGGATAGAGCCCTCACTTCTAAGCTGCTGTGTCTCAGGGACTGGATAACTGAAAGCAAGGCTGAGCCCCAAATGCATTTCCTGCATTCATGGCCTCTCATTGTTATGGTCAGGACGAAATACATTTCAACCCATGTCTAAAGTTTTCTAACCCTCTCAACAGACCCTAGGGCTTTAACTTTGGATTTTAGGGGCTATCATTATCGGATTATAGTTTCTTCGGTTTGCAGACGTCAGAGGCTATGTCATTCCTAAATGCTAAGGACAGCACTGCCAACCTATTCCCCTTTTGTCTTTAAATTATAAACTCATTTTGAGAATGGCAAAATTACATAGAAAACTCTTAAAGAACACAACTTGACCCTTGGAGCTCTACGTCCACTGATGGCTGTTCGTGACCTTTGTGGTAGATTAAGTGGGACCCTGTTGTACGTTATTCTGTGGATGGCTCACGGGGCACCAAAGTCAGATCATGTTGTGTGAAGACATGTAAAACTGTCGAACAGTGGTGTTGACATTGAACATAAACATGGAGCTCTACAAAGTGCCACTCAACAGGCTGAAACAGCTTACATGACACTCATCAGAAAAAATGTATGCTAAATATCTTTCTCTCCTAACAGTCCACTCCCCAAACCCAAGCCACAAAGCTGACTTGGTAAATCCACTTCAGTGAATTCTATGGATGGACATGAACATATAGTTATATCAGCTGCAAACACATGTGTAGGTGGAGTTAGGTAATCTTTATAGGATCATAATTTGCCTATCATCCAAATGACCCCTTCCCCAAACTGTACAGGAAGGCTGCTAAGATTTTTGAAAGGGAGTGGAGGGGGAGAGCATCTCCAGGACTGATTTTCTTTCTTCTCTCCCTCTTCCTTGTCCCTGCCCTGTGTGCACCTGGGGCCCTCAGAAGACTGTGTACCAGGCCACCCTTCTTAGTGCTGCAGCTTTTAATGAACTTTATTGGATGTTACGTTGGATCTGTAGTCAATTGGCTGCTTTGTCCAGTTGCTGGGATATGAAGACTGTTTCTAAACAAAGTAAGGAGAGGTGAGTACTTACTGAGTCCTTACTCACTTGGAGGTCACACTCTTTACCTGCTATTCAGAAAGAAAGTTGGGAGGTGACAATTGGTGCACAGGAGAAAAGGTGGAGACAGGTAAAGTGAAGGAGTGCTGGGAGTGTATTAAGAGCTGTTTTCTGAAAGAAGGCACAGTCTCTCAGACCTACAGCAGCATGTCTTCTGTCACCCCAGGACGCAGAGTCCTGATCTGGGGGCAGAAAGGCAAGAGAGGAGACCCTGTCAAGGGTTATCAGGGAGATGTGTAAGGAGTGAGCTTGCAGGAATACGACCTGAAAAGCTAAAGTTAAAGCTTGTAAAAGGCATTTAAAAATAAATTCAGAACACCTTTTCCTTTCTCAAGCCTTCTGCTAACATCTCACTTTCCCAGTAAAGAAGGAAAATGGCCACGTGTGGTGGCACACATCTGTCACCTCAGTACTTGGAAGGCTGAGACAGGGGGATGGCAGGTTCCAGGCCAGCCTGGACAACTAGTGAGACCCTATTTCAAAATAAAAAGCAAAAAAGGCTGGGGATGTAGTTCAGTGGTAGAATGGCCCTGGGTTCAATCTACAGCACCCCTCCCACCCCCCGCCCCCTCCAAAAAAAAAAAAGGAAAAAAAATTTTTTTTTTCCTGCGGTACTTGGGGATTGAACTCAGGGGCATTCTACCTCCAAGCTATACCCCCAGCCCTATTTTTTATTCTTTATTTTGAAACCGAGTCTCACTAAGTTACGGAGGGCCTCACTAGGTAGCTGAGGCTGGCCGCGAACCCCGGATCCTCCGGTCTCAGCCTCCCAAATGCTGGGATTACAAGCGTGCGCCACCACGCCCGGCTGGAAAAAAATTTTTTTAAAGAATCATTATTTCAAAGAACTGGGGAATTATTTAGGAAACCTTAAGCTTCAGAGGAAATTTGAGGAAGACTGTTTAAAATTGTTGGTGGTATTCAAAGCTCAGAGCTGGTTGGGTCTCCATGGTGTCCAAAGGTCTTAATGACCATGGAACTCAAGAAAAATGGTCAGAGTTGAATGGATGTTGAGCTGGGCTTATTTTTCAAAGTGGCCAAAAAGAATGGTTGTGAAGATTCTCTGAGAGAGAAAAAAAAAACTTAAAAAAAAAAAAAACAACCTAACAAAACCAACAACAACAAAAAAACTTTACCACACCTGGAAGTACTTGGGAGGGGGGCCCACCATTCAATCCATTTGTGAAATTAGGCCTCAGGCAAACAACTAGCAGTATGACTTTGAAAGCTAGTATTTCATCAATTTAATCTCTTTCTGTAGCAGAATGACTAGGTTGGCAAACTGAGGTAGAAATCAAAGTAATGATCTTGACTTTAGTACAGGTCCTGATTCATTTCTGTATAATGCATTCACCGCTGGGCTGATGAATTGAAGTCCACGCTGTGCAGCTCTGGTGGGCATGCAACTGGCTGCCAGTTTAAAACTAAACCTAGAAGGAGATCAATGGTGGCCCAGAGGTGTCTATTCTGAGGCTTCCATTTTTCTTCATGAGGAGGTTCAATGATAGTGTAGATAAAATGTTCTGAAGATGATATCAGATGATAAGACAATGGTAATTTGTAACTTAGCAAAAACAATTGCATTTGAGACAGCTTTTTTTTTTTTGGGAGGGAGGGGCAGAGTTACACATCATTGGTAAAGTAGATAATTAGCATGCATGAGGCCCTAGGTTCAATCCCCAGCACCAAAACCAAAATACAAAACAAAACAAAACAAAAAACAAATTTCAAAATAGAGAAACAGAGTAAAAATATAGGCTGAGGAGAAATTGTCTATGTGATAGGACAACAAAGAGGGGCCCTAGTTGAGCTCAGTTGGCTTTGTGAGTTATGTAGAAACCACATGCAAAAAAAAAAAAGTCATGGTTCCAAGGTACAAAATTGTGAGGAGATCATCCTGGGACCATGGGGTATTCTTCCCAGGATGGTCCAGCATGGCTCTTACTTAAGTACCATAGACAGTTCTGGGTTGGCTTAAAGACAGAAATGGAGAGGAGAAGAGCTGGGATTTCAAATTGAGGATCACTAAGTCTATATAGCATATTTAAAGGAACCATGGTAGTTTTAGTCAGAGGAAAACACCAAGTGAATCAAGGATCCATGTTCTGTTTGCTTTCTCCATTTCCACAGAGGGGAAGGGGGATTTAGCAGAGAAAATATTTCTAGGCAGTTATTGAACAATATATATTTGTGAGAGTTTGTGGGGTAACCAGAAAGTCTTTAAAATTAGATTGTTGGAGTCCTTTGTAAATTCAAGGGATGGACTTGGAAATCTCTGGGGCCTGATCATGCTCATGGATGGATTAACATCATAGCTTTGGGTCTCTTTCTCCTTCCTTAGGTTCAGTTTAAGCAATAACAGTGAGGTTCTACCCCTTCACTGGTCTTTAACCTGGATTCAAAGAAATGACTACATAGGAAGAAGCAACCATTCAACCCATCCAACCAGGGGCTGAAGGTCCCACCAGAAGTGTCCCAATGTGACAGCTGTCAATCTTCAGTAGGAGCCGGATTCCCACTCTGGATGGACTCGGAGGTGCTCACTCTCGGCTCCCAAACAATGCCATGATCACTTCTTAGCTGTCACCCCAAGTGCCACAGACCAACACTGGTTCTACTCCAGCATGACCTGGCATTCAGATTCTCCTGTTCTCAGGAGACTTTCCTGGGCTCCACTAAGTCCGAAGCACTGGGCAATGCAGGGAGCGGTGTTGCCTTCATTACAAATGGTGCAGCATTGAATTTTCAAGTAAGTCTAAGTGTTTCTATTGTCTTTAAAATGACATATGTCCAGTTACTAAAAAAAAGAGAAAAACAAAACTACAAAATACAAATGCCCGTGTTAATTTAGCTAGTCTCAGACATTACATTCGACGACATAGAAAAGCCAAGGGATCTCCAGTTATAAGCACAAAACTAAGGAACGTTATGGATCACTGACTTTTGTCACGAATCTGTTTCTCTTTTAAACCGCCTCCTCTCATGACCTGGCTCAGCTGGTTTTACATGGTGCAAGACTTGTCTGTGGGACCCTGGGAAGGCGGGGCAGGTCCTATGCTCGGATTTGTTTTTGGGAGAACAGCAGGTTTTGGCCTCAGGGCTGGGGGCTTCAGCTGCACGCCCATTCTGGGTGCCACCATCGGCTTGAAAGTACTCATGGTATCACTGGAGGAGCTAGTGCTGCGTCGAATATGAGGCTCTGAGCTCCTGAGGGCAACGTTGTGCAAAGGACTGAGAGATTCTGTGGAGGTGGCAGGGGTGGGAGAGTTTTTCACTTGTTCCAAAGTATCCAGCACTACATCAGGGGCATGCTTTGCAGTACTCTGTCTCTCCAGTTCTCGGAGTTCATTCAAAGCAGTGTTCATCGTCTCTTCAATATCCTGTTGAAAAAGAATCAGAGAGAAAGAGCAGACTGATAATTAACACTAATGTATGAAAACCCAGATATTTCATTTTAAGGCAAACAGGCCAGCAAAGAATATAGTCTGCTTAGTGTAGAAGCATAGTGCACAGGGTACAGTGGTGCATGTTTTGTTTTTAATCCCAGTACTTGGGAGGCAGGTTCAAGGTCAACTTTGGCAATTTAGTGAGCCCCTGTTTAAGAATAAAAAATTAAAAAAAAAAGCCGGGCGTGGTGGCGCACGCTTGTAATTCCAGCATTCGGGAGGCTGAGACTGGAGGATCCGGGTTCGCGGCCAGCCTCAGCTACCTAGTGAGGCACTCCGCAACTTAGTGAGACTCGGTTTCAAAATAAAGAATAAAAAATAGGGCTGGGGGTATAGCTCGGAGGTAGAATGCCCCTGAGTTCAATCCCCAGTACCGCAAAAAA
>PVLC010013861.1:0-40581 GCA_004027655.1 Graphiurus murinus
TGTAGCTAGCACTATGACAATAATTAGCTAAATTAGTCTCCTTGCATCTATTCTGGCCCACTCAATTTATTCTCTGGCCAACACTAAAGCTACCTGTTTTTGTTTGTTTAATCATAAATCTTGCTGCCCTCTATAACACTCTGAACTAAAATCCCATTCTGTGACTTCCCATAGCTCTTAGAGGGAAAAACGAAAAATCTGTAACCTTTCCTACAAAGTCACTCCCTCTGACCTTTCCACTCTGGAATTCATCCTGCTCACTTCACCATGGAGCCTCTTCAAGCTTTGTGTTCTCTGTTAGAAATGGTTCCCTACGTTCACTATCCTCTGTATATTTGCAGATCAATCCTGTTTTCCTTTTCTCAGAAGCTTTCCCTGTGACACCTCCTCCACATTTAGTAATGTGATCATTTCACAACTATCTTGGTCCACTTCTAGACTAAAAGCTCCATGTGAACAGGATCAGGGCTGGCTTTGCTCACCATTATATCCAGATATTTGATAGACATCAGTAGTCATAAAAATATTTTGGATGAATGAATGAAAGTTAATATATGTTATTTATAATTTAAACTCATTTCATAATTAATGTTATATTTTTATTAAGATCTGATAAGTCTTGCAAATAACATTTATGGCCAATTTTACAAAATTATGCTATAACTAAAGGATGTATAATTTCAGAAGAATTTTCTTCTAATAAAACTAATATGTTTTAGTATTTGTACTTAGGAAATAAGAAAACTTCTTCACATTTGTAGCAATATTGTTGGTTGACCACCCACTATCAATTCTCTACCTCATCCTTATTACATATTACTGACTTTATCAAGGGATTCACCCTTTCTCTTTTTATTATTTTTATTATTATTTGTATATGTGGTGCTAGAGATTAAACCCAGGGGCATTCTACCTCTGAGCTACACCTCTGACTATTTTATTTTTTATTTTGAAACAGAGTCTCATTAAGTTTCTCAGAGCCTTGCTAAGTTGCTGAGGCTGGCTTCAAATCTTTGTTCCTCTTGTTTCAGTCTCCCAAGTACTGGGATCACAGGAGTGCCCCACCACACCTGTTCCTTTCCTCCTTTGACTCAAGGAAGGCTACAGTAATGTTGAATGGTCTAAGTTACTTAATGTAGCCACATGCCCCTAGTCAGTGAATGGTTTGGGATGGACCATAATCAAGCTTTGGTCAATGAGATATGAGAAGGGGCTTCTGGGAAAGGCTTCTTCATTCATACGGAAGAGAGGGTGATGATTTAAACATTACATTTAGCCTGATTTAAACATTATACAATACGTATGTGTATCAATTTGTCACACGATACCCCATTAATGGTACAGTTTTTGTATTGAAGAAATTTTTGAAAGAAAAGTTATAATTAATAAATACCCAAATAAAATTTTAACAAAAGAAATATTCCAAATTTGTTCATATTCAAAATTGATTTAGTTGTTTTAATTTCTTTGCATTTCTTCATAAGTTTCAGAAATAGCTTGCCAATTTCTGCAAAGGAAAAGAGTTTTCAGGAATTTTTCCTTTTTTCTTTTTGGTACTAGTGATTAAACCTGGGAGCCTTCTACTTCCAATCTAGCTATACCCCCAATACCCCCCACCACTTTTTTTTTTTTGCGGTACTGGGGATTGAACTCAGGGGCATTCTACCTCCGAGCTACACCCCCAGCCCTATTTTTTATTCTTTATTTTGAAACCGAGTCTCACTAAGTTGCAGAGTGCCTCACTAGGTAGCCGAGGCTGGCCACGACCCTGGATCCTCCGGTCTCAGCCTCCCGAATGCTGGGATTACTACCACTTTTTTTTTAAACAGGAGAAGAAACCTTAGTAGAATCAGGGAGGGGACCTAACAAAGGGAGATGGGAGGGGGGAGGAAGACTTGAAGAGGGAAATAATTCAATGGACATGATGCCCACACAAATTATCAATGCCAAGTGTCCTGCAAGGAAAGGTGGGGAGGAAAAAGGAATGGAGTAGAAACTGGGGGAGGGCTTATGGAGAGCTGTGTGCATGTAAGCCTATATCACCCTAAACTTCATCAAGATGTATATTACAATGCACCAATAAAAATAATTTTAAAAGAAAATAATAATAAAAATAAAGTCTCTCTAGGTTGCTGAGAGTCTCACTACATTAATGAGGCTGTCCTCGAACTTGAAATCCTTCTGTCTTAGTCTCTAAGTAATAGAATTACATGTCTAGCTAGCTTGTTAGAATTTTTGATGAGTATTGTCTTGACTTTATAGTTTGACTTGTAGAAACTGACATCTTAATAATATTGCATCTTCCAGTAAAAAAAAAAAAATGTTTTATTTCTGGGACGCTCTAGATTTCTCTCAGTAATTATTTGCTTTCTTTGTCTTGCAAATATTGTGTTAAATGATTATCAAAGTATTTCATATCTCTGGGTATTTTTGTGTGATTTTTAAATTTCATTTTTTGTTTGCCACTGGTATATAAAATTGACATTGTATCTTGCAACTTTTCTTAATTTATTCCTTGGTTCTATTAGCTTTTATGTAGATCCTTTAGGATGTTTTATGTTATATGTTTATAGACAACACATTTTTCATGCTGTCTATAAATAAAATAGCTTTACTTCCTCCTTTCAAATCTGAAAATGTTTTATTACTTTTTTCTTGTAGAACTTTTATTACTTTTTTCTTGTAGAACTTTTATTACTTTTTTCTTGTAGAACTCTCAACAATACATTAAGTAGTAAGACATTCTTTCCTAGCCTGGAATAGTGGTACACATCTGAAATCCCAGCAACTCAGGAGGCTGAAAGAAGAGGATAGCAAGTTTAAGGCCAGCCTAGGTAACTTAGTGAGACCTTGTCTCAAAATAAAAAATAAAAAGAGCTGGGGATGTAGCTCAGTGGTACAGTGAACCTGGGGTTAATCCCCAATACTTCGAGAGAGAAACAGAGAGAGAGAGAGAGAGAGACCTCTTTTCTTAATCTTATGGGTTCAGTCTTTCAGCATTACGTGTGAAGTTAAATGGATATTTAGTAGATATATTTGGCAAGACTGAAAAACTACCCTTCAATTCAAAGTTTGCTAAGAGGTTTTTTTCTTACAAATGAGTATTAAATTGTGTCAAATCATTTTACTGAAATGAGCATATGAGTTTTTGTTATATTTTCTTAAGGTGGTGAACTACACTAATTACTTTTTTTTGTTAAATAATTTTTGTGTCCATGGGATAACACCCATTATTATTGTTAAATTTATTAATATTTTACAAAGGAAATACATATATGATAATAAGGATATATAATCAGAAGGATATTAGTATGTATTTTTCTTTTCTAGTAATGTCTTTATAATGCTAACCTCATCAAATTAGAACTAAAGACACTTAAAGGAATTTTATGCAGAAAAGAGAAAGACAAATACAATCAAGAGAGCATGAGAAATAATAAATCTCCTTAGAAGAATGGTTAAGCACATGAAAATTTGGAATGAATCAAAGATTTAAAAAATGACAAGAATTAATACATACATTTCTACAATAACCCTGAAGATAAATTATCTTAATTCACCAATCAAAAGACATAGAGCATAAGATTGGATTAAAAATAAGACCCAACTATTTGTTGCCTCCAGGAAATATACCTCATTGGCAAAGAAATACATAGATTGAGTGGGAGTGTGGTGGTGTGCTTTTCTGATAACCCTATTTTGGTGTCTGTTTCTATTGATTGACTTTCTATTGCATATGGATTATCTTTATTGGGATCCTCATGCATACTTACAGGTTCAATAAGACCTCTCCCCTGGAACTGGTCAGAATGAAAATGCCTCCTTACCCTACATATAGGCTCATTGTTGTTTCCTATGTACATCCTCATTACTTGTCCTTTCCTTGGTAACTTTGGGTCAGGCCTTGTGGAGTCCACCCTTACACATAAGCAACTTAATAGTCAGCCTAGACATAAGGGATGACTAAATAAGTTGTGAGAACTATCCTCCAAATAGATCCCTCTTTTATGGCATATCCCTGTAAATTTCTAGCCATTTCAGCCTCCCAAAACTTTGATATCTATTGCTTCAGCTATTGGAACTATTGTGGTTTTCTTAGATGTTTCTTCCCTACACTTCAGTACAAAAATTACTTCCAGATACACAAGTAGAATAAGTTGTAGAACTTATTTCAGTTATTCCCATTCTGTTAGGCATTACATCTCATGCTTACTGTTGCCTGATATCTAAAGGTCTGGAAACAGACATCTCATGGTGTGTGTGTGTGTGTGTGTGTGTGTGTGTGTGTGCGCGCGCACGCGCGCGCAAGCGTGTCTTACTGGGGATTGAACCCAAGGGTATTCTGCCTTCAAGCTACAACTCCACCCAGCCCTTTTTAATTCTTATTTTGAAAAGGGTCTTGCTAGGTTGCTGAGTCTTGCTAAGTTGCTGAGACTGTCCTTGAACCTGTAATTCTCTTTTCTCAGTTCCCAAGGACTGAAATTAAAGGCATGCATTAGCATGCCCAACTTTATGTTTTTACTTCTACTGGTTATATTAAATCATTTTCAAGTGAAGGCATATTAGGAATCAACATGTAAGAAAAAGTATATTTGTGGCAATTCTAAGTAATGAAAAGCATACTGTTCTGAAGTCAGAAAATGAATTCCAGTCCTTGCTAATCAAACTGACCCACTTTAGATATGGCAATTAACTTCTCTTAAGTCTTTTTTCTGAGTTGCATGAATAGATAATTTCATAAAATTCTGTAATTCTAAGTCCAGAAACTAGATAAAGTTCATCAAAGAAATACATTAGTGATAAAGTATATATGAAGACTGATTTAATCAGCCCTTCAATTTAACTATCATTATTAGATGTTCTTAGAAATGAAAACATATTAAACATCAAAATGCACATGTGAAACTAAAAAAACAATTGTAATAAAACAATGCGGAATTAATGTTTACTTTTTCAGGTTTAGTACCATGTTTATGTGTTAACTATCAAAATAATATTAAGGACTGTCCTTAACTACCATCAATAAAGTAAATAAATCTTTAAATTGAAAATTCTCATTTGTTTTTATTTCTATGTATGAAGTACACATTTCTGCTTTTTGTGGAATTTCATTCAAGAAAAAATCTGACAACTAAATAATTACTTATACTATTCTAAAATAATACAATTGTATATTTCTCAAAATTCACATTAAATAAAAAGAAGACAATTGTCTATTTATGGTATCTTGAGAATAAATTATACTATCAAACTATTTTTAAAATATAATATTAAACTCTGATATAAAAAGACTAATTTTTAAATAATAATAATTAGTGTTAATGGAATTTTCTCATATTTCATAAAACATTATTTAAAGAACTTCCAACATACTAATTATGCATGACCTCCCCTGTCGTAATCCATGTTGAGCATCCTTAATCAAATATTGTTACTCCAGGTGTTCCTTTTTTTAATCTCTTAAAATGTTCTCTAAATTCTTTAACTCACATTATTGTGAAAATCTCTGCTGGTACAGTTAATGATTTATTTGTGGAAAAATGCTACAAACATATTATTATGTTGTATTTTTTTTTCAACTGAATTGGGTGTTTCTGAAGCTTAAAATTTTAAGTCATTTGTTTAAGCTTACCTAGTTATTTTTCAAATTAATAAATAATGAAAATCATAGAAGTCTGAATTTTTCTGTTTTAAAAATATCTAATAAAGTCTATTATTTGGTTATACCTTCACGGTCTTATATTTATATGTAATTCCTATAATACTTACATGTTTTTCAGTAATAACAGGAAAAATAATTATAATGAAATGTTTAGACACAAATATGAAGGGATTATTTATTTTTTCAAGGACAGACTTGCTATACATAGACTATTTCCTTTCTGTAAATCTGTATATGTTTTCCATTTCCTGAATTCTGAATATCATGTATTTGCGCTAATATAGCAAGTAGTTATCTAAAACCTACAACCTCTTTTTATTCTGTCCCACAAGTTATTTTCTTTATCTTTAAACACATAAGAACAATAGATCAAGTAATAAAGAACTTTATGACAATTAAATGTTTCACCACAAAGAAATGATATGTTTGAAGAGATATATATGTTTACCCAGATTTGAATATTATAAAATATATACATGTATCAAAACATCACATGGTACCCCATAAATAAGCACAATTTTTGAGTCATTTTTTAAAACAACAAAAAATTGCCACCAATTAATAAGCTTGCAGTTGTAGATCACCAGCTAAAGAGTTCTCAAATTTTAGCAGAGACAGGAATAATGTGGAGTCATTTGTTGAAATTCCTGTTCCCAGGCACAATACTGAAGATATTCTTAACTCAGTAGCCTTGGAGTGGGGCCCAAGAACCTGAATGTTTAACACAAAACTCAGACAATTCTAATGCAGGTGTTCTAAGGACCATACTTTAAAAAGGGCCTGCAGTAGGTATATGATGTCTCCAGAGGACAGAAGAAAGTATTCTGTTGTTTGTTTGTTTGTTTTGTGTAGTACTGGGGATTGAACTCAGGGGCATTCTACCTCTGAGCTACACTACACCCCCACCTGTATTTTTATTCTTTATTTTGAAACAGGGTCTCCCTAAGTTGCGGAATGCTTCACTAGGTAGCTGAGGCTGGCCGCGAACCTGGATCCTCCGGTCTCAGCTTCCTAAATGCTGGAATTACAAGCGTGTGCCACCACACCTGGCAAGTATTCTGTTCTTATTCAACTAACCTAGGTTGTTCAAATTAGAGTGCACAACTTCTCCCCTGCCCCCAAGAGACTGAGCAAAGCAATTGTGATAGGAAGTGAATATTTGAATTAGTTTTTATTTTAAAAAATTAAAGGGGCTGGGTAGGGTGGCACACACCTGGAATCCCAGCACAGGGGAGACTGAGACCAGAGGATTGCAGTTTCAAGAGTACCCTCAGCAATTTAGTGAGATTCTCAGCAACTTAGCAAGACCCCATTTCAAAATAAAATAAAACTGGAGGTATAGCTTGGTGGTAGATCGCCCCTGAGTTTAATTCCCCAGTAGAAAAAAACAAAACAAAACAAAACAACAATCAATGCTACCAATATTAAATAAGCCAGATGTGGTGGCACACACCTGTAATCTCAGTCCTTGGGAGGCTGAGACAGGAGGATTGCAGGTTTGAGTACAGCCTCAGCAATTTAGTGAAATTCTTAATAACCTAATGAGACCTTGTTTCAAAACAAAAAATAGCTCTGAGGTAGAATGCCCCTGGATTCAATCCCCACTAAAAAAATAGAGAGAGAGGGAAGGAGGAAGGTGGAGAGAAAGAGAGCGAGAGCGAGAGCGAGAGCGAGAGATTGATTTAGGAATCAGTTTAGTACCGGACTGCTAAGAGCAACCATGGTCTTAAAAAATTTACCTCCTTCATTTCTATTCTTGGGAAGCACTGAAATATGTGCACAAGAGAGTAGATGAAGATAGAAGAAAAGCAGAGAACTAGGAAAGAAGTCTTCAACACAGAATAAAGGAAATGGTACTCCCTAGGTGGGCCATGAAGAGAGACAGGGGTCACAGAGAACAACCAGTTCAAACTAGAGCAAGAGAACATGGATCTTTTCCATTGTTTTACTCATTATCTTTTCTTAACTCTCTTCACCAGCATCATTTCATGGCATTATTGACTAGAAAGCCATGCAATTCCATGCCATTTTTTCTTGCCTAGAAAATCAGACTGAAAATCTGGTATAATATGGTTATTAACTGTTTAGAAAAATGTTTTTCATAAAGGAGATGCTATTCTAGATAATATCCACACAACTTAGTACCACTTCTTTTACAATGAATTCAAGAGATAATTGGGGAAGGAATACAAATTTATGCACACTCTGATGCTAACCTTCAAAAGTTAGTTATTGGTAGATTTTCATTAATTTGGCATCTTATATCTATAATTTTTCTTAATATTTTTATCAATCCATAGACATATACATTTAGTATATGTTTTATAGTAGGAAATGCTATTTGATTACTAAAACCATACCAAGTATTGCTAAGACTATCATATTCAAGTTTCAAATGGCTATGAAATAGTTCTGATATTCCAGGTCTTAGCAAAGAAATATATCATGTTGGCCCTTACTTCAATCTTCTCAATTAACCTTATAAAATAAGTAAGTGGATTTCCTTTTTATAATAGATCTCATCAAATACATACATATATATATATATATATGTACACACACACACATATATACATAAGTGTGTGCATGTGTTTGTGTGTGTGTGTGTGGGTGGGTGGGTGTGTGGGTGTACTGGGAACTAAACTCAGGGGTGTTCTACCTTGAAGCTACATCTCCAGCCCTATTTTATTTTTTATTTAGAACAGGGTCTTGCTAAGTTGCTGAGGGTCTCCATAAGTGGCAGAGGCTGGCTTCAAAACTGAAATCCTTCTGTCTCAGCCTCCCAAGTACTGGGATTACAGGTGTGCTCCACCATGCCCAACTTCTCATCTATTATTAAAATATAGTTGTTTCCACTTGGCTCTATTCTGAGATAATAAAGTACTTTTCTACTTTATTTTACTACCCATCCACAATAATTCTCTCCTTATCCCATTGCCATAACCCCCACCATATTCGATTCCTTTTCATTCTACTTTACTTTTATAATATTTACTAATATTCTGAAAATAACTATCATTCCTAATATTTTACCATGAGAGAAAAATAATTTGTTTCTCTTATGTCTGGCCACCTTCTTATCTCTATTACTTATGTAGCGTTTAATCTATTAATAGGGAATTAATCTGTGGTTATCAAAAAAAGTTTTTAAAATTTAAATTTTATTTACAAAATAATTAGCTACCCTTATCTTTCCCTTCCAAAAAGTTATTAGTGACACCTTAAAAAAGCATTTGTTTCCTCCTTTCCTTTAGTTTTTTTTTTTTTTTTTGTACTTGGGATTGAACCCAAGGGCATTCTACCTCCGTGCTATACCCCAGCCCTTTTTATTTCTTATTTCAAAACAGGCCCTCACTAAGTTGCCAAGGCTGGCTCAGAACATACGATCTTCCTATCTCCGCCTCCACAATACAGGGATTTCATGTTTGTGCCACCACGCCCAGTTTACTTCATTCTTAAAAGTGTTATTTAGGTAACTATCTACAAACCCATTTATTAATAAATCATGTCCAATTGTGAAAACTCTTTAAATTCTACAAATTATAAGAAAAAAAAGAAGTTGAAGACTTCCTTAATAATTAGGTTTAAAATAAATTGCTCTCTAGAGACAAAAAAAAAAAAAAAAAGAGGCATGATATTTTGATTTATACTCAACCTTTCATCTAAGAACATATAATCTATAAGAGTGACTATTACTCCAATTTTACCACAGAGGCATAGAATTACAGAGATTGAATTGAAGTGAACTCAAGAGGTTATCTAATCTAGCATCTATCTCCAAGAATGACTGCATTTTAACAATCCAAGAGCTATGTCTCTTTATTTTTCAAAATCTTCAGGGAAGATATTACAACATGCCTTAGTATTTGCTCTGATGTATACTATCTCTTGTTTTACTTATATTCCAAATCTGCAGATAAGAAGATAATAAAACCCAGGTTTCCCAAGTCCTTGGTAAGTACTTCTAACTGAGTGTAGTTTTTAAACAACTACAAAAACATATAGGTGAAAAATAGTTATTTTGATAAAAATTTCAACTATCTAGTCAGTTATCCACCTATTTCAAACAATATTCAATTCAAAATAGTCTGGTATAACAAAGTTATGTACACCTATCTTGAGTTCATAATAATTATTTCCCCATTAGTAAGAAAAGTAATTTCTATCAGATATATATTTATGAGTCCTAAAGATTTGAAAAGAAAACATTTACTGGGAGTGTTCTAGTGCCAGCCATTGTACTCTGTTCATGATATCACAATGGATCCTCACAGAAGCTCTACAAAGTAGGCACTATTGTTATCCCCATTTTTAGAAGAAGAAATTGAGGCTCAGGGAAGCTCACTTGTCCAAGACCTCATAGCTAGTGAATGGTGAAGGCAGGATTCAAATCCAGACAATTTGTTGTGTTATACTATCTCTCACATTTGTAATACATTTTTGTTACTATAGTATTATAGTATTATTAGGTTTCTTTAAGATTGATTGAAGCATCCTTAACTGTAAAAAAAGTTGTCTTTTAAAATTCCTACTCGTTACTCCAAATTTTTTAAGATCAAAGATGATCTGGGAAGTAAAAGCACATTCTGAAAAACATGTACTTATATGACAGGTAAAACTTCAAATTCTGGGTTTTTTTTTTTTTTATACTTTTATTTGGTGCATTGTAAATTCTGTTCTTTTAAAGTTTGCTTGATTGTTAACCAATTTTTCTTAGGCCTACGCATCCAGGTTTATTTTAAAAACTTACATGAATACTTTCAAACAAAATTTCAGTTATTTCAGACTTTGGTTATTCTTTTAAGGAGCAAGAGTGCTTTTATGTCTTATTATTCTGAACGAAAAGAGGCAGATTTGAGATTTGAAGCTAGGTTAGATTGACTACAATCTAAATATCTTATAAAATATTGAGCCAACTAGAAAGTTCCTAACAGTGCAAATTTAACTTTTTACTAAGTAAATGGCCCACTATGTTAACCAAAAAAGTATCATTGCTTTGCTAACATAATTAATGCTGTTAGAACAACAAGTATACTTCTAAACAGTGATTTTTTAGTTGTATGCAATACCAATATTAGAGGACTGTATTTAAAAAGAAAATAAATCACATTTCAAAAGCCATAAAACTTTGAAATTTGATTCATATTTCAGTATTTAATTCAAAATTACCTTTTTTATTGTTTCCTTTCCCACAGTAATCTTATGCCCATCCTGCCCCATGCCATTCTTAAAGAACAGAATTCGGACTGAGGTCTTCTCAGTAAGTTTCTTCATTCTAGTAGAAAGTATAGGCTTGGTTTTCTGTCTTTTGACATCAGTAGGAAGCATCAGTCCATTCATTGTCCAAGTTACTTTCTTCATTAACAACAGATGGTCTAGAAGATGATTTTTTAAAACTCAAGTTAGTATTTGGCTTCAAAATAAAAAATGGACACATCATGCTTCCCTTCCCCCTATTACCTATGTTGTATCCACTGGCCAGTCTCCATTTAGATGCTGGTTTTCTGAAATGCTACCACTAGCTTCCCACTACCGGTGACATAAGCTGTAGCAAGCTGTCTGCTCTGATAGCCTGCATAAATCATCATTTCTGAAGGGAACAGATGTTCAGGGTATGAAAGAGTAATACCACAATTTAGTCCTAATTAAAATTCACCTTAGCATGCCTCTATCACTGATCAGATGTACCCAGCTGAAAGGGACCACTAAAAGGGTCCACTCTTCTTTGCTTACTATAAAACAACATGGGTCCTAAACTTTTAGGTTGGGAAACACTCTTTTTTCTTTTTCTTATGATTTTTTTATCCATGTTGCTTTAAAGATGATGACCTCCAAATATTAACTTTATACTCTAATTCTTCTCATGTAACTAGAATAAAGGTGGCTTCTAGGACGTCTTTGGTGAGAGATTCAAACCATTTCACTGAAAATGAAAAACAGTTTTTCATTAACAGTTTACTTTGACCTATACATTTTCAGAGATGTGTGCAGGAATTTAAGTTTCAAAACTCCCACTAAAATTAATGGGAATGCAACTAAATTACTATGTATGGCTTTGAAAATATAAGGGTAAGAACAGAAATGTGGTATATTGCATACTAAGTTGCTGTCAGTATTTCTTTCTTTTTTAAAGGTTTCATTTCATAAATAAATAATTTGGACCTGAGCTACTTATTCTATTTGTGCATTCAATTTATTTTAAATCATAGTTTCTTTCCTCATAAATTACAAAAACACAACAATCCCTCACTCATCTGATCTCATTTTTCCTAATGAGAAATATACAATTTTATTTACGTATAACTGAAAATATTTGCATTTACATGTTTGCCCAAAATTACAAATAATCATTCTGTTAGCACTTGCCTTGAAAGAAGCATGATGTCTTTGACCTAGAAATGGTGCTTTACATAAAATCTACTAATATTGACACTAAATACATTATCAGTGGTTGTTAATAACCTTCAAGTTTTGGAACAGCTATATTAACAATGTTTTTAAAACTCTGTTATTTCTTTATATATATCAACCCCCGCCCCCTCCTAACACACACGGTGAGCAGAAATATGAGCAAAGCTTGCAGAATAAAATAAAATTAGATTTAAAGATTTTAGATGTGATTAGCTATCAGAGAGAAAAGGTGTTTTAACATAAATTATATACTGTATATTTTCATTTTGTAATCTGAAATTGATAGGAATTAGAATTACAGAAAAATGAGCTAGAAGCTAATGGGTTCATATATATACAAAAAATTAAAACAGGTACTCAAATAAATATGCGTACATGCATGTTCATAGCAGCACTACTCATAATAGTTAAGAGGTGGAAACCAAATGCTTATCGATGGATTTTGATATATACTATGAAGGAACATTATTCAGCCATAAAAAGGAAAAAAACCCACTGAAACATGCTACAATGTAAATGAACCTCAAAAACATTATGCTAAGTGAAAAAACCAGACATAAAAATGACATGTTGCATGACTCCATTTATATGAAATATTCAGAATAGGTAAACCTATAAAGCCAACACAAACTGAGGGTTACCTGGGCTATAAGAAAGGAGTGGGGAGAGACTAAACAGGGAACAGGTTTTATTTTGAACTGATGGAAATGTTTTGGAACTAGACAGAGGTGCTAGTTGCACAACCTTGTGAATTACTAAATGCTATTGAATTGATCACTTTAAAATGGATAATTTTGCGTTATATGGACTTCACTTCAATAAATAAAGAAGGAAGAGGAGGTCTAATAGTAGCTTTCTGAAAGTTATAGAAAAAAAATTCTGCTGGAAAAAAAAGCTAATGAATTCTTGTAGTTTAATGGGAGTTTACCCACCATCTGGATGCCTCCAGATGCTCTGCATAGTGGAAAAAATATACTCTATTTTTTATACTTTTATTGGTGCATCATAGTCTCACATCATAATGTAGTTCACAGTGATAGCAACATACATGCACACAGCACTTGGTGAGCTTTCTCTCAGCTCCCTCCCCTCTGCCCCCTATCCCCACACAAGATATTGAGATTGACATTGGTATTCTCACATATGTATATACTGTCAATGGAAGTGATTCCTTCATTGATCCTCCCTCTGCAACCCACCTTCCCTTAAAACACCTCCCTCGCTCCACTAGAGTTTCTCCTCCAGTATCTGAAGTCCCTCTAAACATGAGTTTACAAATTCTATGTTTAAACTAGCTTTGAATTCCAACTCTGTTACTTAGTGACTCTAGATGCAACCCTGAATCTCAGATCTCTTCTCTACAAAGTATCTAGTGGGTATCACTCCTCCACTTGTTGAGGATTAAATATCTTATATATAAAAATACAATTTGAAGTTACTCCACAAATGTTAGCTTCTTCCCCCTCCCCCCTAAAATCCTGTTGTTTATTATGGAGCTCTAGAGAAAATAAAATATTATATCAGTCAGGGTCCAACCAGGAAAACAAATCCACTCAGAGTATCTGAGCAGAGGGGAGTATAGGGAACTGGTTACATAATAGAAGGAAGAAGCCAAGAAGAAATCAGAGGACAGTGAGCCAAGCCAGAGATCAGCAAGATAAGAAACTCTCCCACCAAGACCAGAGAGAGGAGGTGTTACATCTGGATTTGGAGAATCTTACCTATAAAAGGTCATCTGTTTGATCACTACAGCCCAAGCCAGAACTAGGGTGAGGCTAGTAAGGGGAAAATAAAGGAAAATTCAAGGAAGTATGCTTTGTACCCTCACACAATCCTTAGGGTGAGTGTTCCCTCAAATTTTCTCCATGTGCAATTCACTCACATCACCCTAGTCCCAGCCCCGGCATTGACTATCTCTTCTACATGTAGAACTCCTTAAATTCCATTAAAAATAATGTTTACTATAAACCAGACAGTATTTTATGTGATTTATGGGTATTTATTCAGTCCTCTCAATGACTTTATGATGTAGGTGATATCATTATCCTCATATACAGGTGAGGAGACTGAGATACAGAGAGTTAAATAACTTGCCCAAGATCTGACAGTTGGTATGTGATGGAGCTTGAAGATGAATTTAGTTCTAGAAACTGAATCACTACACTATGCTAATCACTACACTATCCTGCCTCTAGCAAATATTTTCTGCCAATATCTCAAATTCAGCATGTCTGAAGCAAACATTTTACATCTTCCTGCATACATTGATTCCTCCTTTATAGTTCTCACTTCTGTCAGTTATCCTGAGAGACTTTGAACACAATATTTATTAATTTCTCTACAACCAATGGCTTGTTCAGTCAATGATCTTTATTGGGTGTCCACTCATCAAGGCATCAGGGTGAAGCTCTGAAGAAGACAGAGCAGTTTATGCAGGTCACATCCTCTTGGGAAGAGACTGACAGTGGAAGACTCTCTGAGGAGTTGACATCTGAACAGATAAACCTGCATGATAAGAAGTTCACTGTGAAAATCTAGAGAAAGGGTAAAAACCAAACACAAAGACTCTGAGCTAAGTATTAACTTATAGGCATGCTTAAAAAAGAAAATAAAGTTCAGATAGTTTAAAGCAAATAAAGCCAAAGACATAGAAAGGGGCCAGATTGTACAAGCCAAGATAAAGGGTTTTGATTTTATTCTGGATGTGATGGGAAGCTATTAGAAGGCTCTCAGCAGGATGTTGTGTGGAAAAGAAACTAGAGCAGAATGCAGTAGACACTTCTGGTGCCCTGCCAAGGAGCCTTTCACCAGGCCAGTGCGTCTGAACTCCAGCTGTTGTCAGCCCTGGCCACTGCCACTGCACAGCTGCACTCTTCTCCTGAGAACTGCCCTTGGCTGAAAGGAAGCTACCTACCCAAGAAGTATCTGCCAGGTAATGATCTCTTCCATCCTAACCAGGAAGACAGCCACAGCTGATGACTGACACAAAAGCCTGCCCTGTTGCCTCAAGGAGACACAACTCTATGGTCTCTTCCCTACGTCAGCCTGGGACTAGACATGAGCTGAGCACAGCCTGGCTGCGCTTCATCCTCTGTTCTGTACTCCTTCCCTCATTCCCATGTCTCAACTGGAAGGATTCCCTTAATGAGCCTCTTGGAACAAAAATTCCTATCTTAGTCACAGCTTCTAGGGAATTTGACCTGAGGCATAATGAAAGAAGAAATACCTCTCAACTAGTCTTTGCTTGTAGTAATGCTTTTTCTTTTCTTTCCCTTTTGTTCTCTTTTCTTATAATTTTATTGTTGCACTATGATTATATATTACAGTGAGGTTCAAAATGACACAAACATACATGCACACAGCACACGCTCTATTTCCTCCCACATCTCACCTAGCTAGCCCTTCCTCCCTCCTTGTACATTAGTGAGATTTGCAGTGATACCCTCATATATATACATAACATTTTAAACTGTTTCCTTCTTCAGTACTCCTTTTTATCTCCCCCACTTGCCTTCCCCACTCCCCTTTCACTATTCCACTGGTATTTATCCTCATTTACCCCAAATTCCTTTTGTTTTCTGTTTTCTCTCTAACTTCCACATATGAGAAAAAACATCTGATTGGCGGATTTCACTTAACATAATATTCTCTGGTTCCATCCATTTTTCCTGCAAATAACATAATTTATTGTTCTTTGTGGCTGAGTAAAATTCCATTATGTGAATATATCACATTTTCTTTATTCATTCATTTGTTGATAGACACCTAGGTTGGTTCTATAATTTAACTGTTGTGAACTGTACTGCTATAAACATTGGATATGCTTGTATTGCTATAGAATTCTTTAATTCTTTTGGAAAGATACCAAAGAGTGGTATAGCTGTGTCATATGGCGGTTCCATTCCTACTCTTCTGAGGAACCCCATATTGATCTCCATACTGGTTGTACTAATTTACAGTGCCACCATTGTATAAGAGTTCCTATTTCCCCACATTCTTGCCAGCATTTATTGTTTATATTCTTGATGATTGCCATTCTAACTGATGTTAGATGAAACTTCAATGTAGTTTTGATTTATGTTTTCCTGATTGCTAATGATGTTGAACATTTTTTCAAAAATTTTTTGGTTATGTACATTTCTTCTTTTAAAAAGTGTCTATTTAGTTCAATTGCCTATTTTTATTGAATTTTCTATAGTGTTAAGTTTTTTGAGTTCTTCATATATTCTAGATATTAATCCTCTATCTGAGGAGTAGCTGGAAAAGATTTTCTCCCATTTGTAGGCTCTTTCTTCAGACTCATGTCCTTTGCTGCAGAGAAGCTTTTTAATTTTTTTAAGCTTTTAAATTTGATGCCAACCCATTAATTGATTCTGGTTTTTATGTCTGAGCTTTGGAGTTATTATTGAGGAAATCTCTATCAGTTTACATATATTGGAGAGTTGTTCCTTTGTTTTCTTCTAGTAATTGCAGTTTCTTGTCTAATTTCTAGGTCTTTGATGCATCCTGAGTTGACTTTTGTGTAGGTAAGAGAAAAGGGTCCAATTTCCTTCTTCTACATAAAATATCATTTTCCTAGCACCATCTGTTGAAAAAGCTGTCTTTTCTGATGCATGTTTTGGGTCCTTTGTCAAACACCAACTGGCTATTTTTGTTACTACAACTCTGTTGTATAAATTGAAATAAGGTATTATAATGTCTCCAGCATGGTTCTTATTGCACAGAATTGCTTTGGATGTCCTGGGTATTTTGTCCTTCCATATAAATTTTAGAACTGCTTTTTCTAGCTCTGTGAAGAGTGACATTGGTGTTTTGGCAGGGAATGCATTGATTCTGCAGATTGCTTTTGGTAGTATGGCCATGTTGACGATATTTATTCTGCATAAAGAAGATAGGAGGTCTTTGCATTTTTCTAATGTCTTTTCCAATTTCTTTCATCAGTGATCTACAATTTTCACTATAGAAGTCTTATATCTCCACAGCTAGATTCATTATTTTTTCCTCCTCCTCCTCCTCCTCCTCCTCCTCCTCCTCCTCTTCTTCTTCCTTTGCTTTTGTAAATGGAATTGTCTTTTGCATTTGTTTTTCAGGGGATTCATGGTTGTTGCTTAGAAAAGCTATTGCTTTTTGTAAGATGATTTTGTATCTGGCTACTCTGCTGAATTTGCAATATCAGCTCAAGAGGTCTTCTGTGTTTTTTTGATCTTTAATATCACTTCTTCTTTCCTTATTGTATGCCTTCAGTTTATTCTCTTATCTTATTCCTTTAGCTAGAATGTCAAGTACTGTATTGAATAGGGATAGGGACAGTGGACATTCTTGTCTTGGTCCTGGATTTAGAGGAAATACTTTGTTTTTTTCTCTCATGGTAACTTAAAAAGCATCATTCCTTTCCATTTTCAATTGTACTCCACTTCAACTCTCTCAGTCTCTCATTACCTTCAAGAAATTATTTTTTTTTCTTTAATTCTTTTTTTTTTCTTTTGCAGTACTGAGGATTACATCCAGGGACATTCTACCTCCGAACTACACCTCCAGTTCTTTTTTTTTATTCTTTTATTTTTGAAACAGGATCTCACTAAGTTGCAGAGAGCCTCACTAAATAGCTGAGGCTGTCCATGAACCTGGATCCTTCAGTCTCAGCCTATCAAGTACTGGGATTACAAGTGTGCACCACCACGCACAAGAAATTATTAATTGTGTTTGATTCTCCTCCATCACATCTGACATTCTATACTCTAATTACAGCTGAATTTTTCTGAAAAAATAATTTTATCATTGCCTAAACAGAGCTATTAGAGATGGGTTTGAAGTTATCCACTAATCAGTTAGCCAGCTAGTCAGTTTGTCTGGTAGTCAACATATAATTGATGAGCCCATCCTATGTGTCATATTCTGTGCAAGAAAAATGAAAAAAAAAAAAGACATGCAGTCCTTTCCCTTAAACTTATGTCGAACAGAAGAGTTTACAAACAAATCTGATACTATAAACATTGTGATATTACCATGCCCTAGTTTAGAGCACTCTCCTACCTAAGCCAATCTGTTTATTATCCTTTGAGTATACAATGTTCATTTCTAACCCCACATATTCAGACTCAAATTCTTCTCAAGATACAGCTAAATATCTTCCCTTTTTTGCTCCAGCCCACAAAGACCTGTCATCTCTTTGAAATCCTAGGGCAATTGCAGCCTGTACCACTTACCCATTCAAGAATGTTTGAAAACCTACAACATGCCAGGCAATGTGTTAGGTGCTAAGGAAAGAACATAAACTACCTGGAATTATAGTTAATGTTTTATAAGTACACATTCTGTTTCTTCCTTCATATTTATACTCTTAGAAGGCAAGAATGAAGGATTATATTTTTTATTACTTTGCTCCAGGGTACAGATCACGACACATTGTATAATTACTAGATGTCACCTCTTCCTGAGCAATTAAATGTGAATTTAAATGACTCACAGATAGAAATTTGGTTTTATGTCACTTTCCATAAACATAGCCATTGTGAAGCAAAGTTTATTGCCTATGTGCATATACCTACCATTTTTATTCCCTATCTGCCCCAAATATTAAGCCAAATATGATTAATCTACCACCTTGATATTCATTGATGACCCCAATGGTAGACAATTTCCTTAGGGAAAGAATAACATTTGCCCAGAAGAGATTCTTGGCAAATAAAAGCCTAAAAGGAGTGGAAAAATATGGAAGATCTCAAATTCTTCCATATGCTCAAATCTCAGTTTGGGGTAATTTCTCCCAAGAAAGTTTCCAGTTTGGATACCCTTCTTTATGTGTTTTGTAAAGACCTCTACCACTGAACTTACCCCCATTGAATTTATAATTCTGTGCCTACCAGTTTAAACACACAATGTTTATTTGATGCATGGAGTAGGAATAAGAGTAGTAAGTACTCAATAAATTCATGCATTTTTACTCAATAAAATGTATTCCAGTAGTCAGGTATGTTGGCACATACCTGTAATCCCAGTAGTTGGGAGGCTGAGATAGGAGGATTGTAGGTTCAAGGCCAGTCTCAGCAACTTAGCAAGACTCTCAGCAACCTAGGGAGACTCTCTCTCAAAACAAAAAATAAAAACGGCTGGGAATATAGTTTGAAGGTAGAATACCATTGAGTCAATCCTCAGTACCAAAAAAAAAAAAAGTTGTTCTTGTCTTCTTTTAATATACCAAGTTAGAAATTTTAGGAATTTCTCATTTTCTAAAGTGAAAGATTAGGTTTTAATATGAATAATTGTATTATCTATTCTAATTGATAATCCAAGACAGTCTCTCCCCCCCCACTTCCTACTTTTGAAAAATTGGGAAAATAATCATTGCCAGTTATAGCAAGCAGGACCAGAGTGTTTCAATACTTTTTTTTTTTTTTTACTTTCCCGTCTGTTTCCTTCTCAAATAGACTCTTCTGTAGGGGGTTATCATGGAAGGCTGTTGCACTGCAAAATAGCAGAGGGAGACTGTGGTCTCCCCCAGCTCTACAGATTTCTTTATTGTGTGCTTTTAAAAAATTGGGAAGACAGAAGATAATCATTGCCAATTATAGCAATTTAGGAAAGCCCTCTGCAACTTAGTGAGACCCTGTGTCAAAAAAAGAAAGTAGGGCTGGCGGTAGAATACCCCTGTGTTCAATCCCTACCACCCCCTCCCAAATAGGTATTATACTATGTTAAGTGCCTTAAATATACTCATCCATTTATCTTCAATCATAGGAAGTTGATAATATTACCATCTCAATTTTATCAATGAGGAAAAGGAACGCTGGAAATATTAAGGGGCTAGATGCTCAGCAGAGACTTGACTAGGTTTTAATACTCACTACTGCTATTAAATGCTTTCCATATTTACATCTTTCATCAACTTTCTTATCTTCAAAAAAAAAAAATTTCCAGCTCCCAAGACTGAGACTATCTGTAGTTTTGTAAGAATTCAAAAACAGCCCCCACCATCACCCCACTCCCTCCTGTCTTGCTGCAATTAGAAAAGGGTGTGTCTGGCCCCAGAGATCCCTCAGCAGAGAGCAGTGGCCTTCCCAAAGGCCACACCATCTCTTCTTTACTTCTTTTCTTTTGAAAACAGTTCACAAGTACTTACTCTATACAAGGTACTATGATCTTCATATAAAAAGAAGTGTTAAAGGAACCTGAGAGTCCTTTCCTAGCTCCCCAAAAAAGACCTAGGGGAGAGAGTAAGCAAGAAAGAGCATTCTTGAAATGATGTGAGAAAGCAGAACACTTTAGATCCTGGGCTTCTTCCCTTAGAGAATCATTTATCCCACTTCTGGCCCTTGAGTCTGGTACCTTTAAGCATGACCATTGGCCTCTCTGCAATGTAATTGCTTTTGGGCTGTCATGCTCTGGTTCTCTGCCAAATGGGAACATTCACAAATCTACATAAGAATTTGGGTAGGGGATTTTTTTTTTTTATTGTGGGATTAATCTCTGGATTAAACATCTTTTAAAAAAATTATTATATTATTTCATTTCAATTAAACATCACAGTGAGGTCCAAAGTGATTAAAAAAAAAACAAAACATGCACACAGGGATTTTTAAATATACTCCTAGAAATCTACTTCATGTGTGCAGCTAAGGAGGCTGTTCTAGGGAGGTCTCCCCATCCCTTTCCACTACCACCTTGTTGAGCTATAGATGGTTCATCATGACCTATTTCATTTTGGTACTTCATATATCCACTGTACAACACTGCATATCTATTAAATGCTAGGACCAGCTCAGAAAATGATGTGGAACAAGACAGCCATGGTTTCTACCCTAAGCAAACTTAGTCTAGGGGGGAATGACAAACATTTCAGCAGTAATTATAAATATGGTGATTACAAATATGTTTATCAAAAAGGGACACTGAAAATATTATGGAAATGTATCCTTCCTAGTGGGAATTAGCCCAGAAAATAAAACCAAATAATTTGCCTTCCCAAGAATGAATCCCAACAGTTGAACTGTTCTTGATTCTCTACCTTATCAACAGTGCTCTCAGCAGTCCCTGCCCTACACATCCAGCTGTCAAAGAAGAGCCCCTATTCTCACCTTATCATCATCAATTCCTATTAATTTGCTAGCCACACCTTGAGGTCTTTTCTCCTCTGGCATTTCTCCCTGGAAACTTAAGATCCCACTGGAGGGTAGTTGCTGGACTCTTGTAAGGTTTGGGAGTTTAATGTGACCTGGGATAATACTTCCTTATAAGGCCATACCCCAGCTACCCAGGGACTACCTAGTTGGTGATTGTTCATACACTTACCCTCCTGAAGCACTAAAAGAATGCTATGCTCCAACTATGGATTATATTTTATTTTGAGGAATCCACATCTTGTTTTCTTTTCATAGTCTATTTTTAACCAAATCATGAAAAAGATCAAGCACTCTCTAGTCTGCTACTGTGTTAAAGGTCTGTTACATATGATTATGTTTCCTCAATTTACTTTAAAAAAACAATGCTTGTGATACAATTAAATAAATCTAGAGATTCCCCACATAATTTTCCATTGTGCATCTACTAGGCAAAGAGAACTCCCCCCCTTATTCTACCACTAGAATAAAAGCAGCAGACTTGTAACTTCAAATCCATGAGCTTATTAAAAATCTTCTTATCTTTAAAAATTCATTCTCTTGTAGTTGGGCAATAAACTTGAAAACACATTAATGCTCTGACTGTCAAGTAGGTATGGATAATGACATTAAATATGAACAGGCACATCATTTCATGGGTGCAAGATGAGTTTATAAAATATAAATGCTCTGACAGTAAGAAAACATACTGCTATATTCAATTATATCATCTGCCTAAAATACAATTGCTCCTATGTTTGGTAAACAGATTAAATCCAGGTCACATTCCTGCATGCGGTTGAGTTTCTAGTCACTCCCCTCTCTCTAAATACGTGCGCTCTTTGTTTCTGCATGTTCTTAAGTGTCATCATTTATTGCTATAGGCATGATGGCTATATTTAACTAATAATGACAGTGGTTGTCATTAGATTTTAACTCAGTAACACTAGTCTGACATATCATTTGAAGTATGTCTTCAATTTAAATTTGATTAAAATTACAAACATCCCATCTACTGTGCCAATCAAAATGTTGTCATCCCTTCCCTGAACTTTACTATGAACTTTCTTTAAATATGTTATGGCAGTTGAAAGTTAAGGCTAGCTCTGGGTCATGAACATATTTTAAAATACAACTCTTGGAACAGAGCACAGGAATACCATTTGTGACTCCTTTTATAGAAGGACTTGATCTTTACCTATACCTCAGATAGTGAGAGTTAAAAGCCTTTAACTCATATTCCCATATGCTGTATATACAACTGTTCGTAAGGATTTTAATTTGGCTGTGTACATTTCAAAATTGCACACCTGACAAATACCTTTGGTACTAAAATCAGGTACCTGTGAAATCTGTATGAAAAGTTTGTGGAAGTGTGCCTATAAAGGGATGGAGCAAAATAAGAAAAACAGGTAAAGAACGCGTAAACAGACAATAATTTTATATCTCTTACATGCCAGATTTTTATAAACATCATTTTAGTTATTCCTATTGATAACATTGTGAGGTATATACTATTACCTCAATTTATGGATGAGGAAACTCAGAGAGATTAAGAAATTTGCCCAGATTTACACTGTAATTTGCCTTCTTGGCAAAGATAAACAAAGTAGAAATAAAATTTTTGTTGTTTTTCTGAACCTAGCCAGCTATTCTGGGAAGGTAAGAGTGGATTCAAGTTGTGATTAATAGTCTTAGAATCTTAGTTGTTTATTAAATGCTATGCTCAATTTTTATTTAGACTAGAGATTTATAAATATTTATTTTTCATATAATTTATCTTTAAAAGAAAACAAAAAAATTCCAATAATCCTTTTAAGTATTATCATCTCTCTTTTACAGATATGAACAGTGAAGTGCAGACCAGTTTGCCTAAAGCCATACAGCAGGAACTAGAATCTTGCAATATCATCGGACTTCAGGTCTAGTGTTCTCTCCACTAAACAATAATGCATGTCTCACATCTCTCTTAGCAGTCTGAAAACTTCAAAATTGAACAGTTCCAAAGGCAAGCTACTTGGAAACAGTCTACAGAATTTACAAATGAATTCTCAGGTAAAGAAACAAGCAGGGTAGGCAGTCAACTGTCTAAAAGGTTTCATTTAAAGGTTACTATAAATGCCCAATTCATTTTTGAAATTCCCTCCTGCTTTTGTTTCCGTGACATTATTTCTTCTCATTATGCCTTTTTAATTTCATTTATAACACACTGTCAATAAATGCCTATTTAGTTCTTTCTACATTTATTTTCTACATCTCCTTCATTAGAACTACTAAGCTCTACGAGACCTCTGCCTTGTTTACTACATTCTTAAGGCTTGGAGCTGTGCCTGGCACATTGTAGGGATGCAATTAAGTATATGTCAAATATACAAATAAATGAATAAATGGTCTCCCTTTAACTTGCACTATTTCTTTGGACTCCTTAACCAGTAATCCACAGGTTTTTGTTTGGGTTTGGTATTTTTATTACCCCCCAAACACCCTAGTCAGGGAGGTAGTCTTTCTGTTTATTCTCATCCATGCAACAACTTGTGATAAGAACAATATAACCCTTCTGAGGTAATATCATAGTGAGAATATTTATCAGAATTTTTTGCAGCTGTAACATAAAGATATTATCCAAAACCCTTACATGTAGTTTCATGTCTTGGAATCTTTGGATTTCAAAAAAGTTAATGTGATGCCTTATTATGATGGCACATATGTAATATCCTCAGAAAGATCCAGGGTACCAGCCCATAGTCAAATACATTAGTTATTTTTCAACAATACATTTATTTGGTTAGTAATACTAAATAAGGTTCTACTACCAAATGAGTTTGAAAACATTGTTTGGTCTCCTACAATCTTGGAGTTTGGAATTATAAATAAGAGACTAAGAATTTGTACCACTAACTCACGAGTTAGAAGGAATAAATGTACATACATAAAACATATAACTGGGTTCATAATGTATAAAAACCATTGAACTTATTAGGATAGCAAGAAGTTGTAAGCATCTTTATTAAATAAACATAGCCTCCATGTATGCATACAATTAACTCAACATTTCATGATTATGTTAAGAATTTAGGTGGTTTTAAATGATTTGATACTTAACAGTATAAGGAGAAGCTGCCAGCCATAAACACATATTCTAGGTTTTTCTATTGACTAACAACCCCAACCCCCTTTGGGACTCCTGAAATTGTCTTTAAATCAACATCTATTTATACAGTAAGGATACTATGGAATGCTTATTTACAGGTTTAAAACTTTGGAGATAGGGAATTCATGAAGCATATGCCTACAGTTTACCCTCCCCTATATAAAAAGAAGAACCACTCCCCATGATATTATTTTCTGGTTTTAGAGGAGGTACAGCTAAGTGGGAGATAAAATAGACTAACAATCTCACCTAACACAATACTATTCAAACAAAATGATAAAAGGAAATTTGGGAAAACCAACCCTAATTCCTGTAGTTGCCTGAATAAAGCAAAGGCATCATGAAGCCCAGTATTAGCTTGAGAAGGATAACACAGCCATTGGTATAGGCAGCACTCTAAGAATTCTGTCTTGAGATCTAGCAGCAGCAATAGCAAGGTGTGATGTGATGTGAATAGTGGGTCACTTCTTGAAACTTGTGCTTTTAACACAACCATTAAAAATCACCCAATTCAGTAGACATATAATGGAACAGAATATAATGCATGAATCCAGGTTCATTAAACTAATGCATCTTTTGAAAAACAAAATATGACAGAACATTTCATTATTGACGCAGATATGAGAAAAAGTGTTATGCTGCTATTTAGAATGTGTCCTGTGTGTCGTGGAATTGAAATATTTCCAAATCATCAATAATTAAAATGATGAGAATCCATCATTTCACTGACATTTACTTCTACATGAAAAGATGGCCTATTTTAAATGTGCTCACACATATTCTTGTCAATCACAAGCTGTCACAGCAAATTATTTCATTTTGTAGATCACATGGCAGTTAGCAGAAAAAACTCTAGGTTTAAATTTAGATCTTAGGTGTAGTATTGAGAACTCCTTTCTTGGATTTTTTTCTATGACTACATCTCCACAATACAGTATATAAAAGATATAAAATTTTATTCATAATAATCAGTTTCACTTTTGGTTAACAAAATTCAGGATTGACATGAATCACTGTAAATGATAACTCTTCACTAAATGATAGAATAGAATCTATCTATCATTACATGCTTTCTTTTTTTATAAGAAAGCATGTAAATATAAAAGTAAAATATTTTAAAGACAATCAGAGCTCCATGCAGTAGAACCTGGACCTAATGAACTAGATCTAAACAGCCTCCCACCCCTGGCCAATCTTCTCTAATCACAGGGCACAATCCATTCCTTATGCTATATTTGCATTGCCTAAAGCTCCTAGCAGCTACAAAGAAACTGAACTCTTATAACCACATGGATCTGATCCAAGAATTTTCACTGTGCCACCATTAAGCAAAAGCTTCAGGAAACTGTGAAGAAAACTAAACCATATAGCCATGAATCTGAAAACTTCTAAAATTTCTTTTCTAATAATTCATTAACTACATCTTCACAGTTCACGAATCATTAATAAATGTCAGGATCTTTAAATGCCAGAATAATTAGACCTAAATATTTTCATCAACAATCTTTATATAGAATATTTTCTTATCTTTCCCATACACAATTATCTTTCTGATTCAGCATTCAACTTCAAAATGTAAAAATTATGCTAGCATTGCATTTCAACAGGGAATGCTTCATATCAGTCTTGACCTTGGCATGACCTCTAAATGAAGGCTTTGGCTTTGTGTTTCTAAGTACGTGATGAATAGCTTACTGGCTTTCTATTAAATGCAGCACTACTGGTTGTCAACAGTGATGCTCAAAAGGGTTAGTAAAATAATTTTAAAAATAGATGTTCTATAGGCTTTTTCTAAGTAAATCTGGAATTACTTTCCAATAACAGTTTTCACTATCTACACTGATTTTCTACAGCATAAGGAAATCAATGAAGCATGAAAATATAATTGTCAAAATATACATTGATTTATTTGGCCTTCCTGTGACAGAAATAAAGTAGGTTTTCCTTTATAGGACCTCTGTGATTTGCATTGTTGAATAGTGTTCCCAGTTTTAATGATTTATAACTTACCCAGATTAAGCTCCTTGAAGGCCAGGACTTCTATTCCTACATCAGGGACAGGCACATAGTAGGTACTCAATAAAAATGTTTATTGACTTAAATTTTTATTTAACTAAATTAAATTGAATTTAAATTGAAAATGAAAGAATTTGATTTTTAAAAAAGGAATTCAACTATGAGCGCCTACATTCATCTGTTTCTAATCTGGCCTATTATCTGGCATATAGTAAACTCTAGTATATTGCTGCATGAATGAAAATAAATATATTAAAATAATGATGAATTACTGATTCTAATGTTTTTAAATTAATTATACATAAAATAATTATACTTATTTAGAAAGACATATTAGCAACATCAAGCCTTATCAACTATTTTTCCCATTTGCCTTTAGCATGCTCAATTTCCCAACTTGTGATAATGCCTCCTCACTCTAAATTTATCCACTATCTTCAAAATTACTCATACATGTTTTATTTTTATAGTACACTTGTGATAACAAGTTGGAAAATTGTTGATAAACATATAAGACACATGCTTAAAAGGTAATCTTTAATCTGATTTAGATTATTTGAAAAAGTATATGTGAACATGTGGGTGATGTACCAACATATCACCCACATCAAGAAAAATATTGCCTTTCACATATATGTGTGCATGTTACACACACACATATATATATATATGTAGTTAAGTATATATATACTTAACTATATATATATATATATAACCTTTCACACATATATGTGAAAGATTATAACTACATATATTTACATTCTTAACATTCTGAACAAAATCAAATATCAGTGTTTAGGCTTATCTGTGAGATTAACTTAGATAAGTGGCTTTTCCTCATTATACTTAGCCTAAGTCTTTTTTTAATGGACATGTGATATGCTAGTCTGTGTCCAAGCTCACCTACAATTTCTTTTCTCAAAAGACAAGACACATCTGCCACCTGCTCTACTCCGTGTCCCAGCAACAACTGTCGAGCAGCATAAAGATTGATTATCAGTCAAAAACCATTGCACAACACCAGATTTTGGTGGGTTAAGCTTGCTGATCCAGCAAGAGATGGTGTGAAATTTTCAGGAGTGTGTGCCAACATTTTGGTGCTAAAAGAACAGCAGTGCATGTCACAGTGAAACACAGCCAAATATGTGCAGACAAAGCAGAGAAGTTTTTTGTCCTGGACTTGGCTTTAAAATAGAATAAAAGATTAAACAAAAAGTATAAGAAAATTAGTTTGTACATTTAAAAATCATCTACCAAGCTTAGTCATGTGTGTCACATTATTATTTTAGGCATACATGTCCAGGAGATTTTCTTCTTAGTTTAGCTGTAAATAATTTTTACATATCTCTTCTACAATAACATTTTTCATATGAAAGGCAAGTATTTATTAATAAAAATAAAAAGGATCTTAGTGAAGCGATTCTTACCTAAATATCTGCATTTTAAAAAATCATAGAAACATATTTGTCCATTAATATTCATGATTAAATAAGCAAATGAGTCAATGAATACAAAATTAAGGCAGCTATCTTTTAAAGTTAAAGTAAACACAGAAGTATTCGTAATCACACAGGGAATTTTTAATGAGTATTATAGCAACAAGTTTCTTTACAAGCACCAAATCATCTTGAGCTTTTTACTGAATTCAAGAAATTATCTATTTTCTAATGGTCAAGTATTTTCAAAGAGATAGAAATCCTAATATTATTTTATAAAATAACATTAATACAAGAGGGATTTTCATCACCTCATCTGTAATGAACTCCAGAATTACTTTTCTTCTACTTATGCAATTATTGCCTAGACTTGCCTTTGATTCACCAGCTTTATAGAAGTTGCAGGAAAAAAATTACTTCTAATAAGGTATAAAAGGCATAGGAGAGTACAGCAGTTAAGCACAGTGAATTTTTATGGCAAAGTTCTTATTTCTCATATTGTTTAAATCTGATTATCATATATAGCACTTGATAATGAACTCTGGGTAAAACATGCTTGCAAGAATATTCTTAGATACTGGTACTTTTATCTGTCTCTTAAAATGTATTCTTTTCCATTGAAGAAAGAAAATATATGTTTTTTTAATTTTAGAAAGTCCTCACATTTCTGAAATACTAAGAACAATAGATTTAAAAAATATTATATTCATATATTTCAAGGTAAATATATATATGATATTATATATTTCAAGGTAAAAAATCAAACTGCAGCATCTACCTTATGAAAAATGTTTTTAGGAGAAGCCCAATACATAAGAATTATATGTTCATTACTGGCCACATTTTCATAATTATGTTAATGCCATCTGAAAAAAGACCAAGAGTAAATAAATGATACCTGAAACTTTCAACTATTTTCTGAAAGAATAAATCTAATGAATTGTGTCTGTTGAGTGTCACAGAAACTAAACAGTAAATTCAATAATCTCTGATTTAATTTATTATATTTTCACCATTTAACCTCCTGCAGGCTCCCTAATGTCTATTCAGATCTATATTAAATTAAGCACCAATGCTAATGAAGGGCAATAAACGTGGCTGTCAGTGGATTTTTCTTTCATTAAGCACATTATCCTCTTACTGAGCTGTAAATGCGTAAACATTAGTTTTGTTAAACCATGCAAAAAAGACAGGATGAAAATCATTTTTTAATTACACCCCTTAAGGAATTTACTGTGTGTGGGGATAGGGTATTTTTTTCCTTTTTACCTTTAATTTTTTTGAATGGATCTAAAAAGGGCTCTCCCTTCGAAATATAAACCTCGGCTTCATGGGGTATATCTTCAGGTTTGAGGGCTTCCTTGCCGTCTGCCAAGAACACTCGTCTTGCAGCCATGTTCATATTCAGCTTATCTGTGCACTCCTCCAGCAACTAGAAGAAAACAAGGGGTAAGACAAAGTGATTTACGACAAAGAAAGTAACACAATTCCACAGAACAAAGGTTTCTCACAATCAAAACAGAAACCCAATTGAGTAATTTGCCATATTCGGTACCTCAACCAATATACTGTAGTTATTTTCTAGCAGTTGAAAATATGGAAATAAAACATAAACCACAGCCCTTAGAATATCTAATTATTTCTCATTTTAATCCTTAAATGGTCTGTCATTTTAATAACTATACAAATTATGCCATTATATTTAATGTTTCATTAAAAACTAAACTATTTCATATTGATTTTTTTTAAAAAGAAAAGAAGTGAAATGCCTGTGAGATCTATGCATATATAAGCAACTCACAGATCCAAATTCCTAAAAAAAAAACTTTAACACACTATCATATTTACCACTTTTTATATTGTAAAGAAAGGAAGGGAAAAATAAAGCACAGAAAACTTTGGAACATTAGTTACCAAGGTGATGGTTGGTGCTGTGACTTTGGCAAAGACGGTTCTAGATCCATTTTTGTAAGCTGTTACTTTAATCACTTTTGGTTGAAGTTTGTATCTTTGAGATGATCTTTTCCAGTTCTGGGCTGACTGAAATTTTAGAGAGGAGAAGTCTAAAACTCTAAAGGGGGGGGGGGGAAGGCATGGAAATTGGTGCATATTAATTACTGAAGACTTTTAAATAAGTTTTATCCTAAAGTTTTAAAACATGTAAGCCCTAAACATTATTCTTTGTATTCCCCAACAAAGCTTTATAAAAAACAAGATTGTTAATATTAAATGACCAAAACATTTAAAAGAGGATAAGTTTGCCAAAACTACTCATATAAAATATGTATCTCAAAATAAATCATTTTTATCATTTTACTTATAAAATACCATAACATTTATTTTAACATTATATACTGAAAAATTAGATAGATTTCTCTATATTACATTAGCAAAAAGGAGTAATATGGTTTTAATATCATGAAATAGTAAATGGCTAATTTTATATAAGCTTTCATATTTATGAAAGTTATTTTTTAAATGTGAAATTCAAATAGATTATTATAAAAAAACTTTGATTTTTAAAGTTCATTGTACTACATTAATTTCAAACTGTTTGGAGGCAGTAAGAGTCAATATTCCTAAGTTTTATCTTCAGTAAAGACTAGTTTTGATCTTTATTATTTTTCTGGCAAAATTAGATGGTGAATTAACCAACAAATTTTTGACTTCAGAATTTTCTAACCATGTTAATTTGTAATTGCCAACATCAATATTTAAAAATAAAAACTTTGGGTAAATTAAAATAATAATATAGCCACATATTCAAACACCTAAAAATAATGAGAATATCAGGTTCTTAATTTGATTTTTGTTTTTGCCAACATTTTCTTCTGTCTGTGGACTCTTAGGTTAACTTTATGATAACAATCTTAATGTGAAAACATATATTTAAAATGGCTTTATTAGTTCATATCAGTTTGATTCTGTTTTAAAATATTGGTTAACTAACTTAGGTACACATTTCTATTTTTAAATAAATATCCTGTAAACAAAATATGTTTCCTGGTCCTAGCCTGATTTTGCTTCAAATATTCTTTCCAGAGTTTTAAATCACTCAGGTTGAAGTGTGTCTTGTGTTTTCCAGAGTGTGTGTAATTAGCAGCATTCTACTCTGGTGCCTTCAAAGGAAAAACAAAAACAAAAACAGAAACAAACCCCAGAGTTATGCTATCTTTTAATGTCTGAAATAGTCAACTGAATCACATAAATTCTGCTCAAAGGAAAGAGCTTCAACAGTCAGTTAAAAAGAATAGAGAGCAGCTTTCATTACCTCGCTTGACCCACTGGAGCACTGACAGGTCTGTTTCTCTTGGATACTGATATAAAACAAGAATTGTTTTTACTGTTTGATTTGTAGCTATCTGGGTTTGATATTTCCTTGTAGCTATGATCTGATGCTGTTTGATGTGTAGAGCAATCTTGAAATCCTGACCCTTCTGATACTCCTGCTGAATGCAAAAGTCTGTCAGGGCCAAACTGAGGCTGCAAATAATCGTCAGTAGTTTTAATAACTGCTTTTTCCTGGGGTGACATGAACTCCCTGAAAGAAAGAATTTATGGAAGAAGACAATGAATTGATTTGCAAACACTTATCAACGACTACCACATACTAACTAGTTGTGTGCTATGTGCTAGACAAAATACTACACACTTAGACTATATTTTGTTTAAGGCATAGACTATCCCTGGCAAGTGGGTGGTAATTTTATTCCCATTTTACAGACTTAAGGAATTGTGGCTAACAGAGATTAATGAACTTGCCCAGTGTTACATAATCAGAAAGTAAGAGGACCACACCTGTCCTAAATAAATTTATAACCTACATTTATAACCACTAAGCTTCATTGCTTTATTTACTTAAATTAAAGAGAAAAGCTTGAGTAATACTTGAAAGAATATAAATATTTTTAAATTCTTAGGCTCACTTTATTAAATGCTAACATTTTAAGTATTAGAAAATGCAAAAGTTAAAGAGGTGGATTTTACCCTCAAGAAATGTACAAACTATCCCCCAATAGAGGATATATGTAAAAAATGTCTGAAACTATGGGTGTGTATTAACTTTAAATGCAAAAACAATATTCTAAAAGCCAGCTTAGCATGAATGGGAACAAAGTTGGCAAAGGCTTCATAGCTAACCTGAAATTAGAGTGACTGACTCATCCTGATTTATTCAGAACTGTACTAGAATTGAAAGCCACACATCCTGGGAACTCCCTCAGTCTCAGATAAAGTGGGAGAGTTGATCACCCCACCTTGTATTAAAATGAAAATAGCAGCATTTAGATGAACTATGCTGTATGAACAGAGGACCTCATGACCTGGGATGATATGTAAATATCAAGATATGAAGATGAATTACATAGAGTTTACTGGTATAATAAAATAAAGCAAGCTTCAACATACTAGATAATATTGAGCTGTGTGATTATCAGGCATAAAGGATAATCAGCTTCCATATATTACTGTAATTGGGACTATTTTGACACAAATCAGATCTGCCTCTTTTCAATTTGCTAGTCCCTCAATAGTTTTTACACAACACCCCCCCACACACATTCAATTATAAATTAACATGGTTAGTGTCAAAAACTCAGCAAAGATAGCCCTCTGCCCAATCTTTCACATCCACAAATATTATAATCACAATGAATTCTTCTTGCTTGCCTTCTCTATGTTCACAAGTGTGTAAAATGTTCAATTATTGCCTGTGAACAAATGAAAGGTAGTCATGTATCACAGAAAAAATGGGGGGGGCAGAGAGAGAGAGAGAGATGCAACAAGTAAGTGAGTGAGTCACCAATGGGAGCTAAAGTTCTGGGACTCAAGTAGTTATATTTTGTAGTTGTTATTGTTGTTGCTGTTGTCATCACCTATTTCTAACCTACTCTGTCCTGGACTGAGGATAGTATTTGGGAGAGGAGTGGTCTTCCTTCTACTCTATGGATCACTCAGATTCAAGACTGTGGCAAACAAGATCTTGAAAGGATTATGGGCTCTGGCAACACTGGGACCTCCCTTCAGACCCCCTGAGCTACTTTGATTTTGATGGCAGTGGTGAGGGTTGGTATGCTGCAGCAGACATGTCACTGGCAGTGTTTCTGCAGCAATAGTGATGGAGTTGAAATGGTCATCAAGCTCTTCAACTTGGAACAAAAGGAGTAAACAGCCAGAGGAAAAACTCATAGTTTTCATAGACAGTTTTCAGTTTCCAGAAAACTGTTACTTGGAGAGCAAATTCTCATATTAAAAAAATGATATTTCCTACAGAATGGGGTATCTTTTTTATAAATGTAATATGTTGCCAAATATTTTAATAAGCACTGATTTTAATAATCCACTATTCCACTGCTACAAAGTAAAAGGTTATTTTCTCACATTCCCAAGTGTTAACTGTATTATATATTCAATTCTATACTTTGCCCTTTTTACTTAACATTTTTTTATAGTCACTATTCAGGTTGCTATATGGTCTTTACAGATTTCACTGAAATGTAATATTTTATGCCTTCCTCTACCTAATGATGTAGAGGTTATTGTTTTTGTATGTTTGGCATATCTTCTTCCTGTCTTGTAGTAATAGTATTTGCATCATTTGAGCAAATTCTCTATCAACATTCTTTCTGCCAGGTGTGGTGGTACACCCTTGTAATTCCAGTACTTTGGGAGACTGAGACAGGATGATCACAGGTTTGAGGACAGTATCAGCAAGTAGTGAGACTCATCAACCTAGCAAGACCCTACTACAAAATAAAAATAAAAAATAAGGTTAAGGGTATAGCTCAGAGGTAGAATGCCGCTGGGTTCAATCCGTAGTGCCACACACACACACATACACACACACACACACACACACACACACACACACACACACACACAAATATTTCCCAACTTCACATGATTTTGGTAGGGTTAGCATGATAAATTATATAAGATTTACTGGGTCAATGGTAAAAATAATTAAAATATACAGTTCAATCATATATTTATGACCTGCTTTTCTATAATAATTTATATTTAAAAAGGGTAAAATGAGTACTTTTCCATGTTAAAAATCATTATTGGCCCACTATTTACATAGTCTTCAACCTTGATTCATTTTATCAACATTAATGACAAGTTTACAGTAGTTTTTAAACACTCTCAAGTCCTCCTCCTCCTCCCCTTCCTCCTCCTCCTCCTCTCCCTCTTCCTCCTCCTCCTCCTTCCTCCTTCCTCCTTTTTTCTTCTTCTTTAGTAGCAATTAATTTTATACCTAGGTGTGTCATTTATTTTCCTACTAATAATTTCTTTTTTACTCACAGACGAACATAAGAATGTAGTACTAGCCGGGCCTAGTGGCACATGCCTGTAATCCCAGCTCTTGGAATGCTAAAACAGGAGGATTGCAGATTCGAGGCCAGACTCAGCAATTTAGCAAGACTTTCAGCAACTTAGTGAAACCCTGTTTCAAAACAAACAAAATGGCTGGGGGTGTAGCTGGTTCAATCCTTATAGTAGCTCCCATGCACATGCTGGCACACACACAAATAAAGTACTGCAATTGTAGGCCCAGTTTCTGGGCCATCTGGCCGAGTACTCTGCAGTCATGTTGCCCAAAGGGATGTGGGTCAAAAGATATGATGTCCTTGACGTCAATCTTGAGGGTGAGGAATTTTAACCCAAAAAACTGCCAGCATGAACACTTCATCATCATAATATAGGACTTCATTTTCTCTTCAAAATCCTCTGTTTATTTCTGAGAGTCCACAATGTGGTGCATTTCAATTTTCTGAAAGTTCCTCGTAAGTCCCTATAAAATTTGGTTGGTGAAGGGCATGGCTGTTTCAACTGTCTCCCTCTCTTCACTGCCTCTCTGCTGCCAGCACCCATCATGAGAACAATGAGGTCCAGGTCTAAAGTGTGGCCTGAGTATTCCCAAACATTCCAGCTCTGGGGAGGTCAGAATAGTGCGGGGGTGGTGAAAACAGACACCTGCCAACCCTGTCCTCAACTAAGTCACCTAAACCCTGAAGCCCTCAAGTTGTGGGCAAAGTACCAGGGAGTCTTCTCTGAATGATTCCATTAGGTTTTGGCCCTTGACTGCCCAAATACTGGGATTGTAACTCAGTTTACAAAGCCAGATAAGGAAAAAATGTTATATCGTAACCTCCATATTGATAATAGTGACAATAGTAATAGCTAATGCCTAGATATCACTTATTTATGTCAGTCACTTTCTAAGCACTTTATATATATTTATCATTTAATCCTCACAACAGCCCTATATGATTAGTTTCCTTTATAGATGAGTAAACTCAGGGCTTTAATAATTTGCCAAATGTCGCATAGCAGGCAGATGTCAGAGACAGGATTTAAATCATGGTAGTCTGACTCCAGAATCTCTACTTAACTGTCATCCTATATTATTTATTAGCCTTAAACTTCCTTATTTTTCATTAACTAGAAAATGGAAGCTCCTATTCAAATGAGTATACACAAATAGATACTACTAGGAGGGGAATGGAGATTTAGAATAAGAGAATATTGGAAGAGTACAGGCAAAGAATGTAGTTTTACACTACCAGTAATGAACCAGTAATGCCTTTTAATAGAGTTCTCAGATCTAGATTGTATTTAAATCATCATCGATTGCAAACTCCCTATTTTTCTTTCTCTTGTTTCTTTAAAACTTTTTCTTTGAAATATCATTTTATCCTCTAGAAAAAAAAAACCTCTTAGAAATCCCAATACAATCAGATGTATTAAAGTGAACTTCTCTCTACCTATACATACATGCGTGTGCACACACACCCACACACAGAATATATATACATATATATGTATGTCTGTATGTGTACAAATATGTATATATATATGAATATATGAGACATATGTGTGTGAGAGACACATCACAGTTCTCTGCACATAGTTTTTGTCTTTTAATTAGATAATTAAGACTTTTTACATTTAATATATATCCACACAGCTATCCTCTTCAACAATACAATCTGTCTTTTTACTGGAAAATTTAGATTGTTTACATTAACGTATTTATTGATATATTTGGGCTTATGTCTACAATACTACTGTGGTGATTGATTTTATGTAACAACTTGACTAGGCCATGGGATGCTCAGATAACTGATGAAACATTATTTCTGGTATGTCTGTGAGGATGTTTCCAGAAGAGATCAACACTTGGTTAAGCAAGCAATGCAGATAGCCCTCTTCCATGCAGGTGGGCATCATCCAATTTGTTGAGAGTCTGAATAGATAAAAAAGGCAGAGGAAAGTTGGATTCTCCCTTCTTCTGCTTGACTGCCTCAGTTTTCTCCTGTCTTCAGGACTCTGATTCTCAGACCTTCAGACTCAGACTGAAAGTTATTCCATCAGCCCTGTGGCTCTGCGGTCTTAAATAATTCCACTGGCTTTCTTGGGTCTCCAACTAGCAGATGGCAAGTCATGTGAACTCTCAGCCTCCATAATCAGGTGAACAGATACTGTGTGTGTGTGTGTGTGTGTGTTATAATCTATTGGTTTAGTTTATCTAGAGAACCCTAATTAATACACTTACTAATTATTTTATATTTTTTCTATCTGTTCTATGTCCCTTTTCATTGCTTTCTTATATCCTGTTATATTAAAATTTTCTCCATTTTTCATTTCTCATCTATTAATTTGTATATTATACATTGTTTGATTTTATTTTTACTGGTTACACTAGCTACTACAATATATATCCTTGTCTTAATAAAGTTAAATATAATTACTAATTATAAATTACTAATTACTTTCCAAACAATACAACTATAGAATATATTACATCCATTTATTGCTTTTCCTTGAGTTCATAAACATTTTATCTCTACTCTTGTTAACTGGATAGAGTACCTGTCTTTCATGGTTCCTGATTTTATGCAGGGAGCTTAACTCCAAAATTCTTCCTTGCTTGAGCTTTTTTATTGTATCCTCCTTGTGCTTCTTGTGAACTATTAATTATATAAATTTTATATTATAATTTCCCTTATGATCTATATTTTGTTATAGCTATCTTTTATAAAATTGACTAAGTAGTAGTTCTCACAAAATTATACTGAATCTAGTTTAGCACTGTGGTCAGTTTTATTTATTGGCTCATCTGCAGTCTCCAAGAACAAGTAGAGTGAATTTCTAAACCAATTATTCTAGGAAATGGCCTTTTGTCCTTAGAAAAAGAAATATCACCTTCTTCTTACCTACTGTTGAGGCTATCTATGATATTTTGGAACCCAGGCTAATTTTGTAATTTTATAATAAATGTCTGCGATTACAGATGTCTGTGTGTGGTAGCAGACATCTGTAATCCCAGTACTAGGGAAGCTGAGATAGGAGGCTCACAGGTTCAAGGACAGTCTCAGCAAGTAGTGAAACTCTCATCAAACTAGTGAGACCATGTTTCAAAATAAAAATAAAATAGGAGCCAGGCATGGTGGCTCACGCTTGTAATCCCAGCATTCGGGAGGCTAAGACCGGAGGATCCGGGTTCACGGCCAGCCTCAGCTACCTAGTGAGGCACTGCGCAACTTAGTGAGATCCGGTTTCAAAATAAAGAATAAAAAATAGGGCTGGGGGTATAGCTCGAAGGTAGAATGCCTCTGAGTTCAATCCCCAGTACTGCAAAAAAAAAAAATAGGGCTGGGGTGTAGCTTAGAAGTAGAATGTCACTGGGCTCAATCCCAGTACCACATACATATATACATACATACATACATACATATATAATTTTATAACACAATTTTATAACACAAATTAACATTTCTATGTCAGTCTTATCTTTTCCTGAAGGTCTATGATATATCTCTACTGCAGATTTTTTCATTATATCTATAAATACATTACATATAAACAGACTTCAAGTAGTTCTTCCATCAAATTTCTATGTTACCCTCATATACAGAAATGCACACATGCCCTATGCATCCATCTTTGCTCTGGTAGATAGCTATAATAACTACATCTTATTTATTTCCTAACATTTAAATAGGCTTTAATTTCTGTCAAACATACCAACTCATCATTATATTATATAATATTTACTATGGTACAGAAAGTTTTTGTTGTTGTTTTTGGTACAAGAGATTGAACCTACCTTGAAGCTATACTCCCAGCCCTTTTTTATTTTTTTGTTTTGAAACAGGATCTTGTTAGGTTGCTGAGGCTGGCCTCAAAACTTATGATCCTCTTGTCTTAGCCTCCTAATTACTGGAATTATAGGCATGTAACCAATACTTGATTCAGAAGCATTTTTTTTTAAAGCTTGGAACCTAAATTTCACAGCATTGGATGGGTACAAGAATAGCAATAGTATTACTTCAGAAATACACACCTTTAAAAAAAATCTAGTTATCTACCTACCTTTCTACTATTTATTTCTCCATTTACGTTATTCTTCTACTGCTGTCCAAGAAATTACCACAAAGTTTATGGCTTAAAATATCACCTGTTTACCATCATACTATTTCTGTGGGTCAGGAGTCTTCATAAAGTTTAGCTGGATTCTTTTCATAAAGTTTAGGATCTCACTAGGCCAAAATCAAGGTGTCAGTCAGATTGGGTTCTCTTCCAAGCTCGTTCAGGTTGTTGCCAGAGTTTAGTTCCTGTCTGCTGTAGAACGCATTGTAACCATCCTTTTTTTATATATACTTTTGTTGGTGCTTTTATCGTCTCACATCATAATGTAATTCATAGTAAGAATGATGTGAGCGGGCGTGGTGGCGCACACTTGTAATCCCAGCATTCGGGAGGCTGAGACAGGAGGATCCGGGTTCGAGGCCAGCCTCAGCTACCTAGTGAGGCACTCTGCAACTTAGTGAGACCCTGTTTCAAAATAAAGAATAAAAAATAGGGCTGGGGGTATAGCTCGGAGGTAGAATGCCCCTGAGTTCAATCCCCAGTACCAAAAAAAAAAAAAAAATGTTTAAGAATGATGTACATGCACAAGCACTTGGTGAGTTTTAGAATCTTTTTTTGAGGCCAACAGTAGCCTATGATCGCTTTTATTTAATAGCTCATCTGATTAGGTCAGACCTACCCAAGAGAAGCTCCCTTTTGGAGAACTTAAAGATAACTGATTATGTACCTTAAATATATCTGCAAAACTCCTTCCTACTTTTCTATATGATGTAATCATGCTAGTGATCTCATTATAGTTACAGGTCCCACCTACACTCAAGTAGAGGAAATTATATGGGGCATATGTACCAATTGGTAGGAATCTTGGGAACCATATTAAAATTCTGCCTTCCACGTAACCTATACATTTATCCACTTTTTATTGTCCACTTCTTATGCCAAACTGAGATCTAGATAGTTTATTTTCTGGAAAGCTCAAATGTAATTACTAAAGATTAAATTTTGTCATTATTCAATACTGAGAATATAAAAAATAATGTGCCCAGTTTCTGATGGCAAATATAAAGAGAAACTTTAAAGAATGCTTTAAAAAGTTATAATATTATTAGAATAATTACTACCTAAAATGAATATTTTAAAGGGAGGGGCATTCATTTGGATATAAATATTCTTATAGTTATTTTAAAAATATCAGCTATGTTACTTCTGAATTATAGTTATGGTTAATTTGAGGAAAAGATATAAAGAGCCAGTCTCTTTGATAACACTGCTGAACCACTCTAAAATTAATCCTAGAATTGTTCTATTCCTAAAGTTCTTTTTAGATGACATAATGAATGTTCCTCATTTTTAATGTTCCTTTTAGTTGAAATTTCTGATGCTTCCAACTGATAGTAGTCTAATTTATGTAATCAACTTTCTACTACCTATACAGAAAAAAATTATACTAAATGTAATGAACATTAATGTAATATAGTTAATCATCTAACCACATTCACTTCATTTTTAGTTCACTTCATTTTTAGTTTCATAATGATGTTGAATTAATTTCATGATGAGATAAAATGTAAACCATTCTATTATCTTGTAAAAAATCAACTTAAACTAGATCAAAAACACTTCACCAGAAATTTCAGTATAAGGGTAAAATGACATGGAGTTTTTAATTCCTTCCTTTCTTTTTGTAACACAAAGCATCCTTGGTAAATTTAGATTTCTTTGGCACAAGGCTGCATGTGGCTAATAATTCTATTCATAAATAAGAAGTGTGGCTACTTTGACAGACCATGGCTCAATAACAAACATGCAGGTCTAAGTTATCACATAGTTTGGATGTGAATTCAACAGCAGGATAATGACAGTTGCCAAGGATTTGTACTTGCTGTCACTTCATACTAGTGTTGCCTGTCAAAATGTCTCTTTTTCTTATACAGCAGTCATAGAATTTTTATGGATAGCAATTACTTACAATATACAATGAAGTACATCAAATCTAACAACCACCCTTTAGCCCTTCATTATTTGGTAGACTCTTTGTTAAATGTAGTCAACCATTTTCATCTAAATTATTTATTTATACTGTATATTTGACAAGCATATATTTCTTGCTTTATATTCTAATGGCATTTAAACCTTCCTAAAGAGTTATGTGGTTTTTTAATATTATCATTTGTAAAATTTATCTGCATTCTATTTTCACATTAATGGCAATTAAACTCTCTAATTGGAATATACACATATAAGAAAATATAAACTCGAAAGAAAATTACCGTAAGTGTGTTTATTAATAAATCACAAATTTGAGATGCTGGAATACAAACAATATAATAAATAACCTATGTTTAATGAATGCAATCTTTTATAAAACCTCTGCTTTCATTAAGTGTCTATTCAATTCAGTTGCCCATTTCTTGATTGGGTTATTTGTTTTTTTTT
>PVLC010013862.1:5497-40683 GCA_004027655.1 Graphiurus murinus
TGTGTCTCTCTCTCTCTCTCTCTCTCTCTCTCTCTCTCTCTCTCTCTCTCTCTCTCTCTCTCTCTCTCTGTCTCCCTTACACACACTCACACACACACACACACACACACACACACACATACACACACACATACACAGATTCTCCTCAATTTGCTATGGGGTTATATCCTGATTGATCCTTTGTAAATTGAAAATATTATAAGAAGAAAAAGTATTTAGTACACCTAACCATCCTAACCTATTGAACATCCTAGCTTGGCAGCATAGTGCACTGTACTGTACGGTTGTTTCTTCCATGATCCTGTGGCTGACTGGCAGGGGCAGCTCACTGTCACTACCCAGAATCTGGAGAGAGTACCTACCATGTATCACTGACACACAAAAAATAATAAATTTCAGAATTCAAACTATGTTTCCAATGGATACATATTGCATTTGCACCATCATAGAGTTGAAAAATCAAAAGTTGAATGGTCATAAATCTAGGGACCATATGTACACACACACATGCACACAAACAGTCAAGTCATGTACACCTTTTATAGCTGGTTTGATGGAACTTAATATAATGATTATTTTGCCATATTTGTAGAATATAGTCTGTCATTTGAAGGTAAGAAAATTAGCAAATAGAAATCTTAAAATAACTGAGAAAAGCAGTTGCTAAATTATAAACATATCTGAAATTGTGCAATTCCACATATGTGGAAATGTGAAGCAGGTATACAGATATAAAATATACACACATATATATATAAAGTATCACACATTTTATATTCCCAATAATATTTTGTATATTAATTATCTGTATATATTTATTATATAATTCATGTATCTTTTTACTATATTGTCATTTGTTATTTTGGACCAAGGAAAATAAGTACAATATACTCTTAACACACCTGTAACTATGTTCTCTACAAAGAAAAAGAGCATTTTAAAAGTTTCTCAAAAAAAAATTTAATCTGCTCATTCAGACAAAAGTGTACAATCACTCCATCTTAAAAGTATGCAGCTAGGTCTTTTGATATGTGATCTTACTGAAGTTTCAAAATGACCATTTCTCAAAAACCTGGCTTTAAATGTCAATAGTTCTTGAGAGATTGTATTCTTTTTAGCAAAAAGAATTTAAGAGCCAAATATCCTGTAGGTATATTTTGTTTTGTTTTTCAAAGACTTGAAGATCATGAAATAAGGAAATTTAAGTATTTTTAGGAAAAAATGAAATAAAATAAAAATACACTAACTGAAAAGAAGTAATTTTCATATGATCATACTTAAACCATATGCTTCAAATATTGGTATGAAGCTATATTCATAGTTTTGTTAATTAGAATAGAAAAAAGCAAAAATAAAAATATAGAACTGTATCACAGGGATTTATAGTTACTGTTCTCCAAAACAATCACACAAATTACAAAACCAAATATTAAACGTAACAAAGTATAAAATGACAACATGACTTTCTGAATAACAAAATTCTACACCAAATAAGTTACTACATAATTTATTCTGCATTTATTACATGTTATTATGTAATTGAATTTTTAATACTCAAAGTGGCCTTATTATAAATGATTAATCTTTTTCTCATTGTTCATTTTTAAATACTTTTATTGGTACATCATAGTAATGCATTATAGTGAGGCTCAAAGTCATACAAATACACATGCACACAGATCTTGGTGCATTTCCCTTCAAGTACCACTCCACTACCTATTGCTCCCTCTATGTAACAGTGAGATTAGAAATGATACTATTATATACAGGCATAGCAGTTGTTTCCATCATCAGTTTTTCCACAATGCCCATTTAAATGTGAAACAGAATTTAAACAATGTTTACATTAGTATTTTAAAATAAAATGAGGTTATATCTAGTAAATAATATGGCACAGTTGGAAAACTTTAATCAACAGTATTATTCTGTACAAGAAGAGTCCCTTATAAAATTTTCAATATTTCATTTTTAATATAAAAACTCAATTAAAATATACAGCAATTGATTTTATGGCTGCATTAGTACTAATTAAGGTAAAATAAAAAGAAACTCCCATAGCCCATATTCTTTTTCTAATAGTAAAAATATTATCTCTCTTATAAATCTGTATTATATAACAACTTGTTAACCACAAAATAAAGCCGCTAACAATAAAAAAGCTGTAAATTGCAAGTTCTAATTTATTTCTTAATTACTTTGAGATTTACACAAAATAAACCAATCTAGCATTTTAAAAAACAAAACAAACACAATAACTGCAGACAACACACTTTATTTCCTTTCTCACCTCTCATTGATTTTAATCTTATATAACTAAATAAGAGAGATGAATCATTTAATTCAACAAGAATCATGATGACAAATTATCATTTATTGATTAAAGACCTAGATTTGATTTTCTTCTTTTATTGGTGGATTGTAATTTTATATCATACTGAGATATAGAGTAATAGGAATATACATGCACAAAACTTATGGAGCCTTCTATTACACTATTAAAATTCAGGACCATAACATCTTCTTTTCCTAAATATAGTCTCTTTGAGGCCATCTTCCAAGATTCCTTTAAAATCTGAAGTTGTGCCAGAAGACACAAAATATTAAACATTATGAGTATAAGACAACTGGGAAGACTGAGTAGTGTTTATCCACTGCTATCATAAACAATCCAGTCATCATGTCTCTAAATAACATCATTCCTAGCAGCAACATCAAAGCCTGGAACTAGAGAAAATATAATATAAGATTAATGATTACAGCCGGTCAGCTTTTTAAAGTCCAGAATAAATCCAAATCACAAGATTCTGCTCCAAATTAGTAATGTTATAGGATATTTAATTCTTTGGCTCTTACCTTGGGACTAATTTTAGTGAATCATATCACACATTCTCCAAGTTCTGGGAAATCTCAGCTAATGCTCAAATCATATATCAGGCTATTTTCTATTTAGAAGCATCATAAAGAAAATTTTAAGAACAACAAAATATAACACTATATATTTATGATCAAAAGTTCAAATAGCATACAGCCTATAATTTTGTTTCATTGTAAATATGTGTTCATATTTCCAAAAACTGTAGATAAAGTATACAGTATACAGATAAAGTTATCCTGGCTATAACATGTTCAAGATGATGCATTTCTTTAAAAGTTTTAGTGTTTAGTCAGAAAAAACTAAGTCCAAATTTTGCTTTGAGAATTGTTTAGTAAATGCTGTTTAAATGAATGAACAGATACATGCACTGATACATAGATGGTTAAATGACCTATAGTAATAACTTTACCATGAGCATACATTTCATTTATATTAAATATTTTGTGTCAAATGCTTTATACTCTAATCACCTTATACATATTAATTCATTCAATCTAATCTACATCCCTAGAAAATATCATCCCCTTTTGGAAAGTTAAGTAACTTGTCTAAGTTCAACTCACCAGAAACTGACTATTGCTTCAACGTTTTTATTAAGTCTCAGTCCATACAATAATAAAATAAGAGCTCATAACAGAAATGTTATGCTTAGTGTGTATATGCACATCAAATTATTTTGAAGATTATTCAGATTATATAATTTTCCTTTTAAATATTTTAACATCTTATTTTCTTTCAATTTTCTTAGGTTTTGCAAAGCTGATTATAGAAAGTAGAATGGCATATATAATGTATACATTATATGCCATGTAGTTGTGTTTAATTTAAGTTTTTTTAACCAAAACAATGATTTACAATCATTTTATCTACCATAAATACACCAATATGATAGCATTCAAATGTATGAGAAATCTTTATATATTCTTCACTGATAAAACCTGAAAATCATCTCTTTGATAATGATCCTCAGGACCATTAACAGTATACACATGCAATGGCTTCTCTCCATGTGATGCACCAGAGATAAGGTAAAATACAGATTTTGAGCAATGTCCTGTGTGCTCAATGCAAATTCAGTCTTCTCTATTACTTAGAAGTCCATGAACACTTCCAAGCATTATCATACCAATAGCTATAAATGTCATCTAATTTAAATATTTATGATGTATCTCATAAACCTTATACTTCATAGTTAATAAAATGATAATTTAAAGAAGTAACACCGAACACACATGTGGAATAGCACAGAAAAGATCTGGAGAAGGAATCTTAAGAACTCCTATGTAAGTCTCTTCCTCCTTTGTCCTAGGATATTTCTTTCCAACAACTCAAACTATCTCTCTATTTGTGAATGTCTAAGAGGACACCAGAAGAAAAAAGAGGGTTACAAGCCATTCTCCTCTTCCTGTCTCTTTCTGTTTCTTCTTTCCCAATATTACTGAAAATGAAAAATAAATATCTGTGTAGGACTAGTGACTAGAACTCTTGCAATCAGCAATCCTGAAAGTCCTACCTAGTTATTATAAAACTGGAAGTAAAAAAAACAATAAATGCGGGTGATGATGTGGGAAAATAGGAACTCTTCTACACTGGTAGGGGTGTTGCAAATTAATATAGTCACTAAGTAGGTTAGTATGGAAATTTCTCAGAAAATTGGGAATGGATCCACCATATGATCCAGTTATACCACTTCTGGGTATCTTTCCAAGGAGACTGAAATCATAATATTATAGTAATACATGTATATCTATGTTTATAGTAGCACAATTCATAATAGATAAATTATGAAACCAACCCTGGTACCAATCAACAGATGAATGGATTACAAAATTTCAGGATATACGTAGAGTGGAATTCTACTCAACAATAAACAATGACAAAATGATGTCATTTTCAGGAAATGGATGAACCTGGAGAACATTATGTTGAATGAGATTAGCCAGTCACAGAAAGGGAAGGGTCATGTTTTCTCTCATATGTGGAAGCTAGGGAGTAATTGGAATGTAAGAGGGACTTTATTTTGTATACTTTTATTGGTACAGTATAGTCTCACATCATAATATAGAAACATACATATCTCATATACCTATACATATCATATATATCTCATATCTACATATACATATCTTACATACATATCTCATATCATAATGATAGAAACACACATGCATAGAGCACTTTGTGAGCTTTCTCCTGGATCCCTCCACATTGCCTCTTTCCACTAAGAGGATGTTGAGGTTGGCATTGGTATTTTCACATATCTAAATAATGTCTTTTTTTTTTTTTTGTGTGGTACTGGGGATTGAACTCAGGGGCATTCTACCTCCGAGCTATACCCTCAGCCCTATTTTTTATTCTTTATTTTGAAACCGAGTCTCACTAAGTTGTGGAGTGCCTCACTAGGTATCTGAGGCTGTCCGCGAACCTGGATCCTCCCGTCTCAGCCTCCCAAATGCTGGGATTACAAGCGTGCGCCACCACACCTGGCTCTAAATAATGTCATTTGAAGTGACTTCTTCATTAATATCTCCTCACCCTCACCTTCCCATATGCACCCTCCCTTACTCCACTGGAATTTCTCCATTATCTAAAGTCCTTCTAGTAACTCAATTACTCTCTAGCTTCTGAATATGAGAGAACACATATGACTCTTCATTCTCTGTGATTGGCTAATCTTAATTAATATAATGTTTTTCAGATCCATGCATTTTCTTGAAAATGACATAATTTTGTTCTTCTTTATTACTGAGTAGAATTTCATTGTGTGTGTATCCTATAATTTTGTAATCCATTCATGTATGATGGGCACCTAGGTTGAGTTCAAAATTTGACTATTGTGAATTGTGTTGCTATAAACATGGATATTATATATTACTATAATATTCTGATTTTAGTACCTTTGGAAAGATGCCCAGAAGTGGTATAGCTGGCACTTATGGAGGATCTTTTCCCAGTTTTTTTTTTGTTGTTGTTGTTATTGTTGTTTTTTTTTTAAATCTCCACACTGATCTCCATAGCTGCTTACTTTAGATAATGGAGGAGAAAGTCTAGTGGAGTGAAGGAGGTGATCTAGGAGGAGGAGAGGAGAGGGAAGATTAATGAAGGAAGCACTTCCATCGGCATTACGTATGTATGTGAGAATCCCAATCGCAATCTCAATATATTGTATTAGGAAGGGAGGAATGGGGAGGGAGCAGGGGAAAAACTCACCAAGTGCTGTGTGCATGTATGTCACAACTGCATTATGATGTGAGACTATAATGCACCGATAAAATTATAAAAAATAAAAAACACTGGAAACACTATATATTAATACTTCTTTATAGAGAATGTCTATACTTAGCTAATTGAAACAAAAATTAGAATAGTTCTGAAATCTTAGTTGGTAATGATCTGATGATTCCAAAATTACTGAAAAGTTCTTATTTCAATAAATCTATATTTCATCTTTTTTTCTCTTGTCTTTAGTCCATCCATTACTTCCAACTACTGCTGTTTTACCTAAGTGGAACAAATTGCATTTTCTTTTTTATAAGGTAGTAAACAAACTATATAAATTCATAAATTATATATGCCAGGAATACTGGCATTTCTTGTACATAGTTTTAAATACTAATGTTGATGTTTAAATATTAATAGTTAATAAATAGTGAAACTGGGATCTAAATCTAAGTATGTCTGATTGTGAAAATACTTTGCATGCTGCTCTTATATATATTTATATAATGAGGTATGCAATAATGTTAATTGAGAAATGCAGTAAAGTGACATGTGTGCATATATAATGACACAAAATATTCATCCACATATTCAAAACACCATGTATGTACTATTAAGTATCTAACTACAATGAAAGACATAGTAGGCTATATGAGGACTGACACCCTCTTAGTTTATTAAAAACACATTATTATTTATTTCTAACAAATTTTTCTATCTATTTTGGTGACCTTAAAATGATTTCAACAATGAAACATATTTTTTTCATTAAAATGTATGCTAAACATAATCTAAGTAAAATTTACAAAAGGTTACATGAATACACAATAAAATACTTTACTGTCCAGTCTAAGTATTTGTCCTCTACTTGATCAAAGTCTTAAGACTATATAAATATTTCCAATATTCCCTTGGAATGTATGATAATAAACTTATTTGGGCCAGAATATAGACATGTGAATCTTGATTCCTTTCATCCAGACAACCAGATGCATTTCCATAGCACTGCCACAGTATCTCACCATATTAGTTTCCTATTGCTGCTGAAACAATTTACCACAAACATAATGACTTAAAACAATATTGTTCTAGAGCTCAGAAGTCAAAAGTCAAAGTCTTAGCAGAGCTGTGTTCCTTCACACAGAAAACTTCAGAAGGAAATGCATTTCCAGTTTCTAGAGAGTGCTGGCATTCCTTAGCTCCAGCCCCTTCTTCCAGCCTCTGGTTCATTAGTCACCTCTCCTTTTTAATCTAACTATACTGTCTCCCTTTTATAAGGACCTTTATGATTATATGAGGCTCACATTACCTGTACTGGGGATTGAACTCAGGGGCATTCTACCTCCAAGCTATACCCCCAGCCCTATTTTTTATTCTTTATTTTGAAAATGGGTCTCACTAAGTTGCTGAGTGCCTCACTAGGTAGCTGAGGCTGGCCACGAACCCAGATCCTCCCGTCTCAGCCTCCCAAATGCTGGGATTACAAGCGTGCACCACCACGTCCGACTTAATTTCAATATTCTTAACCACATCTACAAAGTCTCTTTTGCCATGCAAGGTAACATTCAGAGAGTATAAGGATTAAAATGCAGATTTTTTTTTTGGAGGAGGAGGGCATTTTTTAGCTACCACAACCACACATATTCTGATTTTTACCTTATTGTGTTTAATTTGGGTCACTTTGGGGACTTGCCTTCCCACATTAATACTATATTTAGGCATTATATTTATGTTAGCAACTTTACTATTGAAATATTATATGCATCTATAAAATTATATTTTATTTAAGCATATCTAAACACTTTCTATGAGTGGGGCTACTCAACCAAAGTTTGTTCATTAATACTGTATTTCTATTCATCCATGCAGGTTTTACCTTGGAAATGGATCTAATCTTCTCTGAAACATCACTAAATATTTTTCAATGAATCCTGTTCCTTTGCTCTACCACCAAATGACTTCTCCACCCATCACTCCTCTTCTACAGAAACTAATGAAACTTTCCATCATCTAGTTTGCAATTTAATTGCCAAAGCAAAAAATTCCCCCTTGGATCAAGATTTGTATCCCATAATGTTGCAACCTATCTTACATAAATTCTTATGTTGAAATTAAAATGCTAGCTACCTTTAGAAGATCATCATGTACCCAAACCAGGCCATGCTCTCTTCAAAAAGATTTTCCATCCTGTTCAAGAACAAGTAAGAAAACAGCCAAAAACAATCTTTTGTTACAACATAATGATGTGAAAATACTAATACCAATCTCAATGACATGTATGGGAAGGGAAGGGATTATAGTAGGATCCAGAGGGAAATACACAAGGTGTTGTGTGGATGTATATTCTTATAAGCCTAAACCTCATTATAACTTATAATTGCAATATACCAATAAAATATAAAAAAAGTTATCATGATAAAAAGAATGTATACCAATGAGACAACATAAAAAATGTAAGTTCTTATACTTTCCCTGTTGCCCTTCATATGTGCAAATTTTGGTGTATGTAAGTAGCTATCAATATTACATATAACTGCATGAAAAGCTTGAGCAAATTACCTATATTATCCCAATTCTAACATGTACTCATAAACTATATATACACCCAAGGCTACTTCATGAATGTTTTATCACTATACATTAAATCCCCACTTACTGTCACTAAGAATTTGAAATTTGCATAATGGGTGTCTAGGATCAGCACATGATTTGTATCCACTGTTATATGTTTCTCAGCACAGAGTGCAAGAGGTTTCATTGATTGTACTGCACACATGGGCAAAGGAAAATATGTGCAGCATTTAAATGAAGATGTATGTTTGAAGGCTTAATAGTAATAATAGTATTTATATGTTATTCATCCTCAAAGGATTTTTAAGTGTTTAAGATAGTAAAAATATTCCAATCTTAGAGGTCTTAATACTGGTTTTCATGGTGGGAAGGAGAGGGCTAGGTTATCTAATTAGATTGATAGATTCTAGAAATAGCTCTAAAGAAATTACGAGTCTACATATGAACATTTTTCTGATGGGCTAGTGTTTTTCTACTTCCCACTCCTTGTTCTTAAAAATCTTTGCACCAGCTGGAAATCACAGATCTCGAATTAAGAAAAGCTTCCATTCTACTTTTGCCACTATCAATTTAAGGAGCTAGAACAGAATATCTCCACTATTCTCTCTAAAACCTAAAAAAAAAAAAAAAAAAAAAAAAAAATACTACAATCATAGAAATGAAACACTGGAAAGAAAAACCCTAAATTGATAAATGGAATTTCCAATTAAATACCTGCATTAATGAATATTATCTGTTCTATAAATTTTAAATATTTTTCTCTCAGACATTATATATATATAATATTATATATATATATCGTAATGTTAAAATTGAGTAAAAAACTTTTTTCACCTATGGTAAACATTACAATATTCTCAATGAACAATTATAACAACATTTAATAATAAATAACTGTACACTAGAAAAGTTCTTTCAGTAAAGAGACAAGCTGTTAGTGATGAAATTGCTTAATTTGATCTACAATTATAGGACACAGGCCAGTTTGGTCAGATTCATCTTTGAGACAGAGTTGTTCTGGTGAAATAGAATTTGAGGAATTAGTAAATAATTGTAGTTGAATAAATTATGTTTTTACAGTGCTTACCATGTTGCAGAGAAATGTTTCTATTCTTTTTGGCTAATGCTATAAAGATCTACTAATACTATAAGCAAGCAAAAAAAAATATTTTAACTAATCTTTAGTGATACACAATTTCTTGGGACATTTCCATGTTAAATCTAGATCATTTCCTTCACACGTTAAAACTTCTATTGGTGTAGAGACATCAATGATTATGTTTCCTTATGATTAAATAATTCACAAATAAGAAGATGGAAATATTGATGAGGCAATAAAAATATATTGATAAACAAAGATAAATTGCAATACAAAAGTTGACTAATTCCTAATATTTTTTTATTTCTAAAGATGCAAAAGATCAGTAAATTATTATTAGACTTAGGAGTACAGTATATACTTTGGGATGCACATGTTTTAATTAATAAATTAGTAGTGATCATATGAATGTAGGAATTACTACAATTGTTGTTCATTTAGACTATTTAGACAGGAGATGATCTATCATAGTTAACTTGTACCTACTAGGACATGTAGTTTAATGACTGCCTGATCAATGATATAATGTCAATGATTGTTTTTTCCATAATTTAGTATTCATTTATTTTCTTTTTATCCTCTCATGAGTAAATGGTACCAGGCTTTTGATCTGCTTATTTCCATTACAATCACATGGTAGGGCAGGAAAGGAATCTCTTTTTACAGTTTTCAGTGCCAGGAACTTATATATATATATAACTATATGTATATATATTGTTGTACATATTCCTAAAGAAAGTGAAAGGGACATTTTGTGAATAATAAATTAGGTGAAGATATGAAATAATACATGCTATCACTATTATAATTTATTTTCATTTTTCCTCTGTACTAATGTGTTACAAAGGCATTTTTGTTAAATTTATTTTAGAATCTCAAATCATAACATTCTTGCAAAGAAGGCATCATACTGAGCTATCATACTGAGCTTATATGTTCTCATGATGAATATTGGGCTTCATGCCAATAAACACCCATTTTTTTTGTTTGTTTGTTTGTTTTGTTTTGTTTTTTTGTACACCATCCTTTTTTATGTACTGAGAAACCTTTCCAAAGAGGCTCTTGGGTGTCCATCACCAAACAAGGCTAGGCATTTGTTTCTTTAATTCATTAAGTAAGATATGCCAGACAATTCATAAATAGTAATAAAATACTTTTCAGTGGATAATAAGATATAATTAACATATTTTATCAGAAACATGAAGTAAAAGTATAATTTTTAAAAATCCATAACCATCAGTAAATGACCAAAATTCCTGATAAAGAAACAAAATTACCAATCTCTCTTATAAGTTATTGATAGGATCTCTAGCATGGTTCCAGTTATAAAATTGGACTGCATGTTGAATTTCAGAATGAATCTGGAACCCAACTTAAATTCTTCCAAAATATAGTAAAATTAAAAATTTTACCAGGGCCTCAAAATACTAATTTGTAAAATTGCCACTGTATTGTGACTAACTCACAAGGTCACAGTAATTTCATGCATACCAAGTTAATGTTAACATAATTAAACCCATAAAATCTTATAGTAAAAGAAAAAACTCATCATGAATTTACAGTTTTAAGCTGGATTCCTTTTCTTGTCATGTGTTGTCTTATCAAATCTGATAGGCGTTACATTGTATCCTTATAAAACTGTGTCAGAATTGAATAAAATTTTCCAATTTCAGAAATGAAAACAGTTTATATAACTTTATAGTAGGATCATTCTTTCATTTAATTAAATACTTGTAGAGAGCATAAAATTAAGGTTGTTTATATTGAAAGTTGCTATAACAATAAACGGACATACAGATTATATAACTATATGCTAACCTAATTAAACTATACTAAACCTTTATAGATGCAAATGCATATAAAGCTAAAGATAATCCTTCAAATAAATGTTATCATTACCCTCTTTTTATAGTTGGAAATACTGAGGCAGGGAGTGACTACAACTAGTGTTAGAATTAATCTAATCCAGGAGAGAACCTGGGCTCAGGGTCTACACGTTTCACAATAACTAAATTATAAGAGCTGCATCCTAAAAAAGACAGAAAAACTTAGAATACTTGGATACATTGTGTGTGTGTGTGTGTGTGCACATGTGTGTGCATGCATATATATATATATATATTACATTTTGTAAGGAAATTCAAATATTTAGCACTGTATTACTGCATAGATGTATTTTACAAGTTATTTGGTTAATGCAGTTTTTATTTATATTTGAATATCTATTCCTGAGATAAAGGATACATACAACCTTCATTCAACTTAGAACCTCCACCCTGGGATACCAAATACTAGAATTATCATACTTTAAATCTTTTAGTAATTCAGAATATTATTTCTTTCAAGTGCTGGTTGAACACTCCGTCCTAAATCTGAGTGAAATTACAAGATGCTGACATTAAAGCATTCAAATTCAAAGGAGACATACATATATAAATAAATGATTGCATAACCATAAAGACACAACAGCATATTTTAACTTCTCCTATCTGTGTGAACTGATAATTTATAGTTACTTTCAAAAGCTACTCTAGTTTATTTTACCAATTCCAACAGTATAGTTTATTCTATATACAAATACTTATATTTAGCCCATTTTCTTTTTAAAGTGATTTTACTAGTGCATTGCTATTACATATCATAGTGTGGTTCAATGTGATGAAAACATACATACACACTACTCTTGGTGTATTTAATCTAATTTATTTTATATTTGAATTTACTGAAAGGAAAGTTAAAGTTTAGGATTAATTACTATTTAACTGATTCAGGTAAAATAAACATTCTTATTGTTTTTAAAACACATAAAATATTTCACTAATTATCATGAGATATTCTAACATGGGAGTTGTGTGAATGTGAATGTTACTGAGAATATTTATTTGTGTAGATATTTAAATAAAATAGAATTTACGTTCTTAATTCTTTAAACCACTATCTGAGAATAAATTATTTTTAACTTAAAATAATTCAATATGAGTTTAACTGAAATTATATAGGTATTGTTAAACAAAGATATTCTCTGAATCATAGAAAATTATTTTCCATATTATATGAGTAATACACTTAGAAGGGAACATTGAAATGAATGATATTATTCAAGAGCCAGAGATCTGGATAAACACTGAGCATCAGAATTATGCCTATATAATTTTTATAAAAAATAATGAAAGCATAAGATTATGAAAAATATATTAATATTTTATTTTAATACAGTTCATTATATTTTTCCTAAATCTTTACAAAGTAAAAGGAACACAGAGAAGAATTCTCTGTTCTTGTCAGAATAGATATAATAGTTTATAATTTTAAACAAATACAATTCAATTAAACAAGCTCTTTCTCTCATGGCTTATGCATAGGTAAAACACAATTTTTCAAAGTACATTCATGTAAGTCCTGTCCACTGCTAAGTCTGCTGCTCTCTCTATTTTCAAGGTATTGAACATCAAAGCATATCCCACATATCAGGCATATAGAAAGCCAGGGAAGTCTGTTGGAGAACAAACTGTAACACCTTGACCAGGGTTCTCTGAGGTCTGGGAGAAGGGAAAGAGATAGAAAGAGAGCAATAGGGAAGCTTGGCCTTAAGAATCATTTCTGGTAGCTTAACTGCCTGGCAATATGTTTGGGGATGGTAGTTAGGGTAAGAACATGAGAGAAATAGTGGGGGCTGCCTTGTATGTGATACATACTATTAATGTATTATAAGTAAGAAGAGCTGGTACTTCTCTCTGTGGTTTTCTGCCTGGATCTGTATTAAATGTTCAACCAAATAGCATTTTGCTTTGGGTAAGTGTTTACAAGCTTATTTCTCTACAGATAAACTCTCAGATAAATTTTCTGTATAATAGACAACATGGTAACAATTTTTAAATTGATAAATGTTTGTCAATAAACTTTCATATTGATTTTCTAATAGCTTCAAGTTACCTTAGTTATCTACCATCAGAACCTTTTAATAACTTGATTTAAAAAGTAATGATAGTCACTAATAGAAGACAAATTGAAATGACCTGTAAACATAAAGTACTCAGCTTTGTGAAAATTAAAGCATTACTTTATCATTAAGGATCTGAGGAAACCAACATTTAAAATTTTTGTTTGTAGAGTTACAAGTGTTTTGATACTATATGCAATGGTATTTGGATATGGGAGCCTTAGAGAGGTAACAAAGGTGAGATGAGGTCATGAGGGCAGGTACATTATATGAGAGTAGTGCCCTAATAAGAAAAGACAAGAAAGGATTCCTTTTTCTCTCTCCACATGCACGCACCAAGGAAAGACACAGAGATAAGGAAAATGTCTAAGACAGAACGAAAGCCCTCGTCAGGAATCAAATCAACTAGACCCTTGGTTTTGAACTTCTCATCTTACAGAACTGTGAGAAAATAAATTTCTATAAGCCATATAGTCTATGGTATTTTGCTATGGCAGCTTGAGCTGACAAAATCACTGTCTAGCTATAAAGATTTAATCATTACCACTATGATATGCTGACTTCAGAACTCTCAGTGCTCTATGCAACTCTGTGTGTGTGTGTGTGTGTGTGTGTGTGTGTGTGTGTGTGTGTGTGTGTATAAGAATGGGGCACACAAATATGTAAGTATTTATACATACTCATTCATTAAAAGTTTTAACATACTTTTAATAAGTGTGTTGTATTTTTTAAAACCTTGAATTTCTAAAAGCAATATAAGAGAACAAAATTAAATTTGCATGTACAACCATTTTTTTTTTTAGAGATAGCAACAAGGAATGCTATAGGCAGTGTGTTAAGCCTTTAACAATATAAAATAGTGACTATGAATTAGCAATGCCCCACAATGGGAGAAGAAACTGAAACACAGAGGAGGGTAAGTGACTTGCTGGTACTCACACAGTCACTGCTAACACTGGGAATGACAACTATCAAGTCTCTGATCTCTACTAAGTTCACCAGATCACGATCATTTACACAGTGAACTTCACAAGTTAGAAACTCTTTAAAGTCCCTCTTTGAACAAACTATATTCTCCAACAGTTCTTTTCAAAGAACAATGCTAGAAACCTCAAACACGTCAGAGACTTGCTTTTTAGAAGAGCAAATCTGAAATGTCAGGTATAGTAGATGAGAAAGTCTGGCTGTAGTATCCTGGGGTTTGCCCTAGTTATTTACAACTTGTCTAGACTGATACATTGTACTTCATAGCTGTGTCTGCTTTTCATTACTTAAGAAAAAAGTATATCAATCTATAAATCTTTCTGGTAGAAATTACATATAGATGCCCAATTTGTTTTTAAATGTAGGTGGATATTATCAATAGAAAACCTATAATTGATTAGATGGGGAAAAGTTAGGAAAATAGCAACCATAGTAAATATTTCAACATGAGTTATTTAATACTGTTATTGTCATACCGAGTTGCATAAAACAGAGATACTGAGGGAACCCAATAAAAATAATATAAAGAGGCTGCTATCATTCCTAGTTCAGTAATGGGAAAATTTGGATGATATTAAAACCAAGAAGACTGCCTGAAGCTAGTACCTCAAGAACATGGAGGTAGACCTTTGAAGAGATATGATGAGGCAGGTTCTGAGAATGCATAAAAATGATGGAGGCTGCAACTACCCACTACCGAGTAGACAAAGCAATTACTCTGACAGAATGCCCGCAACAGCAAGCAGATAGGAAGAATTACTTCCTTTCTCCCTTCCATGTCTTCTTCACTGTCCTTATTGTATCTTATATGGTTGCAAGAAGCCACTGGGCAAGAAAGAAATATGTTTGCTAGGACTCAGCCTTAGCATGACAAAGCAACCTATAGTAAGTGAATTTCCAGTTCAGAGAATATTGTATGATGATCTATTTGCTCTATAAAGAAGTTTATATTTCCAGGCTTTTTGGTAAATGTGTTTCAGGAGGGGAGGGATACCCACCTATGGGTGCAAGCTTCCTAAAGCTTTGACTTACATTGTAGTAGTAAATATCTATGAAGAAGACGTGGTTGGCTCTTACTTGAAAGACCTGCATGGTTGACCTACATACTTGAATGATAATATTTCTAATGTTGTTATCAATTAATGAGATGGTTTATGATAATGATTTTCATCATTAGAATAGTGCATACTTGAAGTTAAATTCCAGTTCTGCTACTTCCAAATTGAGCAATTTCTATGAGATTAAAACAACATCTAACTTTTTATCACTGAAAGAATTAAAAATATCATATTTATAAAATCCATCTAATGTCTATTAGCTAGTACCGCCCCATATAATATTATTAACATGGATGCTAGTACTTGCATGCATAATCTTAATTGTCATAAAATATCAGTAGAAAAGAGTAAATCAAAGCTTTACTTAATAGATGCTTACTATGCACAGTACACTCATTGAAGGATTTATGTAGATAATTTATGTACACATTGTCCTGTTTTTTTACAATTAAAGGAAATTGGGTTTAGACAGATGAAATGATTGGCTCAATTCTGAACAGTTAGAAATCCAAATATGTGAGCTTTTGTTGTTGTTGCATTTTTGTTTATTTTCTTGTCATTTTAATAAGAATTCTAGAAATGTTAAATTTGTTTCTCATAAGTTTAGCTAAAGTATTGCACAACCTGGAGATTTAATTTCTTATTTCAAACCAAAAACACATTTTGGCTTATTTTTCTTGGTATTATAGCTAATATATATTTTCTCTTTTGGTCATTTACTCTAATATATTGCTACTTCAGCATTATTTATTGGAAAAATTATTATAATTTTGCTTTGTTGCTTTTAGGAATGTTTGCATTTTTTAAAGACTAAAATTCTTATGTTCTTAGACATTTCTTATGCCCATGGCTACTTATAAAATGTTTTTTTCTCAGTTTTTGTTTGAATTAATGATTTAACAAATTATATTTTGTTAAACCAACATAAAAATATAAGAAAACAAAGTCACTGGGTTTAAAGGTTTTGTACAGCAATTTTATCATTTATCATTTTATGCTTTATCATTTATCCTATAATTCTAATAAATAAAATACTCCCTTTGAATTCTCTTTTTACTCTGCAAATGTTAATTTTTCTTATCTATATATAGTATGTAGTTTCATAGGAGTACAATAAATCAGGGACTGTGGTAACTTTGAATCTAATTTTAAAATGTTTTAGAGTTTAATGTTTTGATTTAGTATTTAAATTTTGCTATATTTACATTTTGAATTTTCATGAAATAGTTGAAAACTTAGATTTTCCTCTTTTAATGCAGTATGCAGCTAAAGAATTATACCTTAATTGATCTAATTATCAATGAAGCAAAATATTGATAATAACAAATTGAAGAACTTAATTTGAAACAAATAATGTATAGCAAGAAATCTTTAAGTATTGCTGCTTTATGAGAAAATTTAATTGATTATGTAGCTGCCTGGGCAGTGAAGATGCCAACAGGATTGTGATGATTCTAAAGGAAATTTATTATCAAGAGGGTTAACTGCATCTCAAACTGCTGCTTTGCAAACCAAAAATTTAGCTCTTCTGTAGAGAATTAACCGTAAAAATGATACATTAATGTATAAAAAATAGAGGTTCATCATTTTTTATTGCAAGCATTTTTCACTTCACCACATTAGTCTATCTCTATATTCCTGCTTTAAGTTGCAAGCATGAAAGAAGTTAGTAGCCTTCTAAAATTTGAGCACTTTGTTCCTAAAGATTAGTGGGCCATGCATTTACTCAATGACTGACCTTCTCTTTGACCAATTACACTTAATGCACTCATCATTCAGGCTAACAAAAGGATTAATGTTCTTAGATAAACATATTAATCTTGCTTCAGATAGCTATGCTTCAAATCAACTATTTCAAATTCACTAATGAATATACCCTCAGGAACAAGACTGGCAATTTCTCCTTTGTCTTCTACTATAGTTCAAGGAATGGAAATGCTATCAATTAGGAATACTACAGACTTTGGAGTCTATGTTTCCCATTAAACACTGAATTCATTATGAATTTAACTTTTAAAACACACTACTTTCTCCTAGGTATGTTTGCACACACCTGTATTCCAAGAATTTAGGAGGCTGAGATAGGAGGATCTTAGATTAGAGACCAGTCTCAGTAATTTAGTGAAATCTTCAGCAATTTAGTGATACCCTGTTTCAAAATAAAAGCTAAAAATGCTTGGTGGTATAGTTAGGAGGTAGAATTACTCTTGGTTCAAACTCCAGTATCAAAATGCACCATCTCTTTTGCTACCTTTTTCTCTGGATCAAGACTGTCTCTCCTGCATCTGATAATCAAATCCTAACTAGTATCCCTTTTTCCACTTTGGTCACATAGCTATTTGCTACATATCTGTCAAAGTGAAATTTGTAAAACAAAATTTAGGTCATGTCAACTCTCTGTTAGCAGACTCATGATATTTTTTAATAAAATAAACTCAATGTGGCTTATAAGTTCTTCAATGGATATAAATATTTGCTTAATTACAGTCTATCAATTATTTAGTACTTTTTAAGTATTAATATTGTTGCTTTATTGCCTTAGTATGATCAGCTATATAACGTTTACTAGTGAAAGGTAAAAATGTCTATTAGGTCAGAATGTTATCATAATTAATCAGAAAATTCACTAATTCATTTGTTCACTTGATTTTTCATTTATTTATTGGTTAAATATGGCTTTCTGCTTGTATTTTACTAGGAACATTGATCAGTGCTAGACACTACAGGATAAGCAAAATGTCACAATCACTGATCTCACAGAATTTAGATTCTAGGTAGTATTGTGGGCAAGTAAAAGGGACTAATACACTATAGCACTTTGGGAAGCACTATAATTATAAGAAAGTGTGCCTTCAGAACAACTAAGTAGATTGGCTCTTCCAGAATCAGAGAATCAGGTGCAGTTCAACAAAAGAAATGATATATAAATCAAGATATAAATAAATTCCAGAAACTAGCAATTTAGCAGTAGAGAAATACATTATGGGCAGAAATGAAATTGTGTGTGTGTGTTTTGTGTATTTGTATGTGTGCACATTTGTATATTGCAGAGGATGGGGTTGTGTATGATATTTGAGGTACTTAAAGATGTTTTGGTATGACTGCAATACAAATAATGAAGTTGAGGAATGAATGATAATGTGAGGCTAATAGGTAAACAAGGAAATCTAGCCAATACCATATTCCAGGGTTTGAAATTATTTTAAGACCAAGTAGGTATATTTAATAGTTGAAATTAAGGAGTGAGTGATGTAAACAAGTCTGCATTTTCAAATAATTACTTTTCTTATATTAAAAAAATGCTTTGGGGAAGGGGGGTGTAAATGAATCATTTAATATATGATAATAATTTGCATGCAGATGAATCATTTAATATATGATAATAAAGAGCATGAAACTCACTAAGATATCCCAAACATTTATGCACATTAATGCTACTGTAGTAAAGGTATTTGAGTAATCATTAGGGGTAATAACAAACAAAATTATGTATCTATTAATCATAGCTTATGTCCATAAAGGCTCTGAAATCTTTCTCTTCAAGTTCAAAATAATAACACTTGGAATCATATTTTTGCTTATATCAATGGAACAAAATGTTCTTTCTTTCAATTTTTAAACAAATTGTTTAACTCTTAGCTAGACTAAGAAAAAACAGAGAGGACTCAAATAAAATCAGAGATGGAAAGAGTGAGAAATACAACTGATACCTTAGAATAACAAATGATCATTAGAGATTATTAAAAACAACTATACATTAACAAATTTGGTAACTAAGAAGAAATAGACAAATACATGGACACATATACCTTACTAATCTTGAGTAATGAATAAATAGAAACAATGAATGGACCAATAACAAATAATGAGACTGAATCAGTAATAAATTTCTACCATTAAAGACAATAAAGTAATGAAGCAATAACTAAATGACTTTACTTCTGAGTTCTAATAAACATTTAAGAAGCAATAATTTCACTTCTTAAATAATTTTTAAAAAATAGGTGAAGAGAAGGTAGTTCTTCCAAATACATTCTATGAGGTCAGCAATACCTGGACAAGGATAAAATAAAAAGCAAAACTACAGCCCAATATCCTTGGTAAACATAGATTCAAAAATTCTTATCAAAATACTAGCAACCTAGCCGGGCGCGGTGGTGCATGCTTGTAATCCCAGTACTTGGGAGGCTGAGACTGGAGGAGCTGGGTTCACGGCCAGCCTCAGCTACCTAGTGAGGCACTCCGCAACTTAGTGAGACTCTGTTTCAAAATAAAGAATAAAAAAAAATAGGGCTGGGGGTATAGCTCGGAGGTAGAATGCCCCTGATTTCAATCCCCAGTATTGAAAAAAATAATAATACTAGCAACCTGAATCCAATAGCACATTAAAAAGATCATTCACAATGATCACTAAGATTCATCCCAGGGAGGTAAGGATAGTTCAACACAAACAAGGCAATAAATGTTATATGCAATTAAAAGAAGGAAGACAAAAGCGACATGACCATCTCTGTAGATGAAAAAAGGCATTTGATAAAATTTGACATCTTTCATGATAAAATGTTGAACAAATTAGTTATAGGAAGAATGTATGTCAAGATAATAAATGACATGTATAAAAATCATCAAGTTGTAGTTGTTCAGTGGAAGAACAGTAGATTTGCATAGCCACGTTAAAATTGATAAATAGGTATGGGTTGAATTGTGTCTCCTCAAGAGAAATCAAAATCCTAATCCTCAGCAACTATGAATGAGACCATTTGAAATTAGATTACTTGAAGATTAAGATGAGATTATGATAGTAAGACTCAATCTGATTTAACTATCCCTATTTAACAGTAAAATTTTGACACAAAGATAATCACACAGGAGAAATGACTGTGAAGATTGGCGTTCCTTGTCGTAGGACAAGGAACAACTGAAAATTGGGAGAGAAGACTGGAGAAAGCAAGGCCTTGTCTGTATCTTGATTTCTTGTCTTCAGAACCATGAGACAATAAACATAAACCTCTTTGGTTTGTGGCTCTTTGTTATGTCAGCTTTACTAATCTAACATAGAAATAAACATAGGTAAGCCTTTAAAAAATTAAAAATAAGATGTAAAGAAAGAGAAGGCAGATTTAAGCTGAGTGGAAAGATTTCCATGTTCTAGACTATTGGTAAATACGTATATCATTAAATGTATACTTTTATTTTTATTTTATTTTATTTTATTGCAGAACTGGGGATTGAACCCAGGGGAATTCTACCTCCGAGTTACATCCTCAGTCCTATTTTTTATTCTTTATTTGGAAACAGGGTCTCACTAAGTTGCAGAGGGCCTCATTAAGTAGCTGAGGCTGGCTGCGGACCCGGATCCTGCAGTTTCAGCCTCCCAAGTACTGGGATTACAAGCGTGCGCCACCATGCCCGGCTTTATACTTTTATTTTTTAATTACTTCGTTATTAAAAAATTATAATTGAAACAGTGAGAACATGTATCATTCCATATTTTAATTTCAAGTGGGCCTAGAACCATATGTGAGTATTCCACATTCAAAACCACTCATGGCTATTACATGGAGGAACAGATACCTTGACCAGTATAAAATATGGTAGCCACTTGATTCACTTGCACATTCAAAGGAGAAAGGCAATCAATATGTGATCAAGCAAAGTACTATAAACATATTAATCATATTAAATCATTATATTTGGAGATAATTACAATACTGGTACAATATTTGGACTAAAGAATGAAAATGATGTGATAGAAAATCAGTCCATTTTTCCTGACATAATGAAGTTACCTACATATTGATTTCCCCATTTGAATCCTCAAATGATTAATTTATTCACATTCTAACTTCAGAAAGAATATAATATTCCTAAAGAAACTCAAAGTAAGTGTGGCAGTTAATTCATCAGCACAAATTCTTAATTGCTTTATCCTTCTCTGTCATCTATCTTGAAATTGAAACATGAGCAGTGCTTTGCTTCTTTAAGTACAACTTTATACAATCTCAAAAGAGTATTCATGGCTGAGAGAAATTGTCTTTCCCATTTTGACTAATGACTGGAGTATGAACACTGAAACTTTATTCTTCACTGCAGACCTTCCAAAGATACTTCAAAAACTTACAAAGCACCCCAGAGTCTGTTCAGTTTGCCCACTGTTACTTGATGAAGCCTGCCTAACAGAACAGGTGGCTTCAATCATTTTTTTAAAAGTAGCTGCTTTCCGTGAGATAAACTGCATCACATACATTGACAGCCCAAAAGGTTATGATAACTTTATATTTTTTGGTTAAGAAAATAAACAATTGAAAGAGAAAAAGAGGGAAAACATATTCATTTGTTTATTTTTTCAACATATCTCTAAATTGTCAATGTTGTTTTTAAAAAAGAGACCTTAAGTATTTTTAAACAAAATTCTTAAAAAGCTCACTCAAGTACACTGTAATCACATTTTATACTCTAAAATATATAAAAAAATAAACATATTCATCTTTTCTAGACATTAATGATTGCATGTTGTAGATGTGTGGATTCAAAAGTATGTAAAATGTTGACTAAAGAAACATGGTTATGGTACCTAAATATGACATTCTAAGGCTTGGTTTATACTTTTATAACAATTTAACTCATAAATAAATCACAAACAATATGAGTGTAATGTGTTCCTGACTATGGCAAAACTATTTTATCAAAATTATTAAAGTTCTGGCAATTTTTCCTAACTATAATCAGAAGTAGATTTTTAAAAAGTCTATATAATAGTAAAAGCATGGTAAGAGTCCTTTAAATTTCCAACAGTCCTATGGTTTTGTTTGTTAAAACTTATATTTACATTTCTTTAAAATTGTTGTTGTATGACAATGAGGTTTGAATAGGTAGGGAAATCTATCCAGTAAAATATTTAGAATTATAAAGAGAATGAACTACAGTGGAAAAAATACAATCCCATTGACAAGTTTCCTGTATTTTTCAGGTTTCATTCAAGATGCTTTTGTTGTGCCTGTATAATTTAGTGGTGTGTTATTTTTAATCATTTCAGTAATTGACATCTAGTGTGGCAGGGGTTAAAATTTATAAGCAATTTCTGTAGCAATTTATAAGCAATTTCTATTTTAAATAAATAGAGGTCGATGCACATTTTTTGCACAATAGATATTTAACTTTTATGATAAATATGAAATAGATTAACATGTCTATCCTCAGAGTATGAAGTTAGTTTATCAATAATTTTTAAGTGCTGAGATATGTAAAAATACTTATTCTGTAGTGCTTTAAAATTGTATGCAAATTCTGGCAAAAGGAAAGGAAGAGTTGTTCCAAATAAACTTTTGATAGATATCAAATATTGTTAAACAATATATTAAGTAGTGAGGCAGGCCAGAGGACCCTGGAACAGGAAGGGTTAAAAGAGGCCATCTGTATAACGAACAACAACAACAAAAAGGAAGGTTAATAAGATATAAAGGCAAAAATGACCATGCAGAGACCATGGAAATCAAAACAAAACTTCAGCGCCTTATATGGGCTGCATTTTGAGGCAACCTGTGTAAACAAGAATGGGAGGAGGTGAGCAGACAAGTGGTTCTGGAAGATAATGATTCAAATTAATTGAAACTGGTCAAAAGAAACTGGGTGAGTCTCCAGAATACAGTTCTGACCAATCAAAGAAGAACATATGGAAAACCTAATTAAGATATAAAACCTCACCTCCCATAAACTTCAATGGTTACTCTCTTTCAGGGATCCTCCCCCTTGGGTGTGGGGAATATATTTTTGTTTTCTATCTTTCTTTCACTGAAAATAAAAGTAGAAAATCGTATGCTCTCCCTAATATGCAGAAGCTAGGGAGACAGGGACATAAGAAGGACTCCAGACCAAGAAGGAGAAACCTTAGATGAGCAAAGAAGGTACTTAACTGACAGTGATGGCAGGAACACCCTAACGCACATGATGTACTTTAACAATCATATCAAATTCAATCACTAAACTGAACTTGAGAAGAAGGAGAGGGAGTGGGGCTGGAATTGGGGAAGAGTTAAATGAGAAGTGTGTACCTATATGTCTGTACAAGCTTGTACCTAACAAAGATGTATGACTACAATGCACCAATAAAAAAATAAATTAAATAAAATAAACTTTCCATAAGTTCTTGTACTTCATTTGTCAAAATCCACTGGACAAGTACCCAATGAGAGAAGACATCTATATCATTTTGGCACCCTAGATGAGAGAAGGGAACCAGTGAACAAAGCATTTGGTAACATTAGTCAACTAAAATACAAAATAAAGTAAAACATTCCATGGATATTGAAATTTGCAAATTTGAAAAGCAGAATGTAACTGTTTACACATTATCTAAAAATGATGTACCATATTCCTTGAATACAAGCAAGAAAATAAAATGAGTGATATTTTATCTTTTAATTTGCACAGATATTATGAGGAAATTAGACTGTTCAAGAGTTTCACAGCTAAAAAAAAAAAGTTTGTGCTTGCCATTAATTCTGTATACCAATTAACATCTATACATTTCAGGTAAAATGACAAATATTTTTAAACAGGAAGAAAGAAACAATTTCCTTCAAAACAGAAGAAAGTTCTGCTAATCTAATCAACATCATTTTTCTTTGTTGGGTTTTCCATTTTTACTGAGTTAAACTTTATAGAAAATTATTCTTTCAATCTTTATCTTTACCAAGAGGAAAATTGCTTTAATACTTCAGAAAAAAATTAAAGGAAGAAAGTTTGTGGTAATAAGTGTATGACATTTTGACTTATAGTGAATAAAAGAAATGTTTTCCTTTGAAATCTCTTTGCCTTCCATGTAATTATTATAAGTTGACTACACACAGTTTGACAGTATTTTTGGTACTCATGAACTTGTTTTCTTTCTAATTTTACTCTATCAGCTCACATGAAAATTTGTACTTAAAATATAATTAAAATATTCAAGAAAGATAATATACCCTTAACTTGTTTATATGTAAATATAAAATGCAAAAGAAAATCCACATGAATCACTAAATATTCCACTAAGCAATTAGATTATTTAAATGTGCTTACATTTTGTTTTTCCAAAATATATAAAAATGAATTAATATTAATATTTTAAATTCTCTACCAGCTCTATCAATAAAGATGTCCTTTCAAAATGTCCACAAATAGGAAGAAAAGTGCTCTGCTAAGTTTTGAATTAATAATATCTAAATTCTGATTACTGTGGACAGTATACTTAGATTTAAGAAATGTTTTTCCCATTGAGTTCCTAAAATACTCTAGATTATAGATTATATAAATAGACTAGTGTATTAAAGATGCTGTATTTTCATAGGAAAACTTGGCCAAAATGATCAAATTTTTTGAGAACTGAGAAAACTTTCAACAAAAATTTATGTGTATACAGAGGTAGAGAACTAGGGAAAAAGAGAGAGAGGGAGAGACAGAAAGATAACACAATGATTATGTTTGGCTATTAGGCAACCAAATAATTTCTTTTTTTCTACCAGGCTAACATTCATCATAAAGTTGTAACTAGATGTGAAAAAAGCTAAGTTCTACTGATGAGAGCAGTTGTAGGCCATCATTTAAATCACTGAGATGCTATTTATTACAGTTTGCTGGGCATTTCTTAGTTTTGGCTTATTAAAATAATATTTTAATTCTGCATATTTGACTGCAAAAGAAATGCAGCAATGGAAAAGCTGGGGAAAAATGTGTGTTATGATACTACTAAGAAAGAAATAGATTAAAAATGTAATGATGCCTGAAAGGGAAAATATTGTACATTTATACACACTGAAATAATTGGACACTAAACAAATGTTAATTCAAGAAACAGTTTAGGATTTTTATTTAAAGGCCAAAGATGGTGAAAATTCTGCAGAATTACTTTGATCTCTAAGCACAGATATTTCCATAGGTTCAACAGTCTTTATAATCTGCACATTATTAAGGTGAGTTTCTTAGATAATGTAAATGTTCAAAACTGCATCATGATGCAAGGGAAGAGTTGGCCAGCCTCAGCAAATTTCAGAGATGAGGAATCTAACACGTTTTGGGAAATGTTGTTCCTTATAATTAAACTTAGAAAGCAGAAGAGTGAAAATTCAGTTTCATAATTAAAGTCTGCTAGTACTTTATAGCAGAAGTGCATTCAAAACTGCAAACAAATTTTCTCCATCACCTTGAAGAACTAGGCTATGAGTAGCTTTTCAGAAATTAATCTAAGTGCAGTGATATCTGCATTAGACCTTCTTTCTTTCTCACCTCTGACATAGACAATCTGTCTCTCTCTCTCTGTCTCTGTCTCTCTCTCTGTCTCTGTCTCTCTCTCTCTCTCTCTCTCTCTCTCTCTCTCTCTCTCTCTCTCTCAATAAGTATGCATTTTCTTCCTTATTACTAGTGGGACATTGCCTAAACTTTAGTTCACAGACTAATTTACTAGAGTTCGCACAAACAATAAACTGTATACCATTTCCCCTTTCTTATTCCTTGCCAGCTTTTCTCTCTAGCTTTTGAGAATACCTGTCATAAATATTGTCCATCCTTGGATGCCTACTAGAAGCAACTTGTCATAAGAAACAGGGATCTTCTTATGACTCAAGTGATTGAGGTAGATTATTTAACACTGTGAGGAAGCCATATTGTTACATCAAAAACAACACATCTAAGAAAAACAGACGAACAATTTTCTGAATCTTGTTTCTACCTAAATTTAAACACAAATATCCTGAACACACACAATAGGTCTTCTAAAAATCTGAGAAATTACTGATATTAAAAACATTATTCACATTATAAGAGACAAAAACTGAAATCCAAACTCACTTCTTACACATACATGCTCTATTAGATACAAAACTTTAATTTTATTAACTCACTTTGGAAAGATTTTTTTCCCTCTTTTTCAAATAAAGATCAGATTTTAGAACCTGTCATAAGAATATTATTTTTCTGACCTAACTGGATAGCAGGCATTTCCAAAGCAAAAGGGAGGGAGATATATGTAAATGACAACCATGAATAAGAATGAATAACTGATAATGCAAATTTGTTTGAAAACAGAGGCATCAAAGTGGACATCCTAACAGTGCTCTGGGAGTCAGTATGGGGGTTAGGGAGAAGGGAGACATCTAAAAAGAGAACAATAGGAAATTTTAGAGCAAAGGCAGATCTTTACTGCCTGGGCCTTCAGCAATTCACAGCCTCAATTTCTCGGTTTTTGAGTGATTCTTTATTCTCTTCATTTTTTTCCCTCACAAAAGGAAGAGAAAAGGAAATTGTAGTATAGGATACCATACATATCTAATGTGATCTTGAAACTGCTATATTTTCTCCAATTTGCCAAAAACCAATAATAGGGAAAACCATGCACTTTATTTTGGAATCACTGATTAAATGTTAACACTGAGTAGTGTCACAAGACTGTCATATTTTTAACTAATCCCATATGTGGCTTAATTTATGATAGGAGAGCTTGAAGGAAGCCAATTAAGTAATAGTAGTTGCAAATGTTTAATTCAAATTCTAATCAACACAAAAGGTGCATAAAACAATTATTTTAGTCAAATATGTTTCTATCAAAGAATATAAGCTATGAGAGAAAAGGCATGTAAATAATAACCCAAATACAAGATTATTATCAGTTGATATGTCACCTGTCCACTTTCCCAAAGTTAAGCAGTAAAACATGAAAGTTCTTTTCTTAATCTCATGCTATGGAAGCAAGTTGATATACATGAAGTCATTAGTTTCTTCCTTTTAATTTGATTAAACTGCTCAGTACCTAGAAACTCATATGTCTACAATTCATTCGATACTCATTGCAGCAATAAATATATAAATTATAAATACTATTGTTTCATTTTGATATAATCTAAATCAGTATAAACAACAAAAGGATAGACAAAAAATAAATGATAAAACGGAGAGTAGACTTCTGGACTATATTATTCTTAGAGGTAGGAAAAATAGACATTTAATAAGCTACATATGCTTTCTTTGTGAACAAAAGTAAACACACTGCATTCATTTCTCTGATAAGAATGAATAGAGGAAGGGGCACATAGTCCATGCATTATTGTTTTTCTGGCTGATGAAGCATTTCAAAGCTTAACATAATGTTTTTCTACGCATAGCTAAGCACCTACTAGATCAAAATTTGCAGGTAAAATTATATAAAATGTACATACTTTAACCTATACTATATCTTCTACATCAGGTAGCTTATGATTTTGAAATGCCAATGTAATATAAAGATCTATGTTATTCAGATTTATTTTTAAGGAGGACTGTTAAAAGTACCCTTTTTGGAGGAGGTCTTTATATTGTAACAAATAGCAACATAAATACAATTGTAAGGTATATTTTCACATATACCAATTCAGAGATTAAATGAAAATATTTTTCTTCTCATATTAAAACCTTCTAAAACCTTGCACCGATTTATCCTTCCAAAGATACTGTGTTGCTGTCTCATTCATAGCAGAAACCAGATCATTCTAAGTCTTCTAATGTACCTTTGAAAATTCTACTCTCTGCTCTTACTCCATATATTTCTACAGTTTAACATGTCTTCAATCTCAGAATATCCAAATTCTACCTATAATTGATGACCTTATTCAAATTCTACCTATAATTCATGATTTTATTCAAATGCTGTCTCTTTCATTAGACTTTTCATTATCTCATATATAATTTTTTTCTTAATATACACATTAATTTATTAATTTCTATAAGATGCTCATTTTCACCTTTCACTTGTAGTTACTCACATACAAATGTATTCTCTTGTTAAAGTGTATATTTACTGGAGGCAGGAATTATGCTTCTTTTTTTTTTTCTTCAAATACTGCCTTCATATAATGCCTTTCTCACAGTAGATATTCAAAATTAGTATAGAGTAAGTGTGTAAAAGGAAATAAATCTGATATAAATATCACCTACAGATTAATTTGTTCCGTCATTTATTCAGTTAGCCAAATTAACCATTCACTTCTCAGATGTATGTATGCTCTTTTTTAAGATATGATATGAATAATGCAATTAAGAAAGCAGCATATTGATTATTATGAATTTGGATATGACATTTTGTTCTTAAATTATATGCTATGCCTTACTATATAAAAAGTCATTCTATTCTATTTTTATGTGCCTATATCATTCAATGATAATGCATGTGAATTTTCACATCTGTTCTTTTTCAAGACTAAGAATCAATTGACTTTTTACATTCCAATTCCTGCACAATAGGTAAGCGACAAAAACAAATGCAGAAATCTGAAGTATTATGTTTCTTTCCTTTGGAGATTAAGCAGAGGCCAATTATGTATTATACATATCCATGGGTTACAATGAAAATGTTCACTACTTACAATGTTTCCTAATTCAAATTGGATCTAGATAGAATGTAAGATAGATAATACATCTTAGAAATGAACTTCAATTCAAATTTTCTGATCTAATACACACAATCTTATCTCCCCAATAAAAGCTACAGAGAGGCACAACAACAATACGAGAGTTTTGAAAAACTACTTTTCCATTTTCCCTCAGCTGTAATATATAATGCATGAAGCACTATTTTCTGAAGGTTTTTATATAATCTATATTATTTTTAAGTATATCCACTTCATTACATTCAAAATTAAAGTATGAATGAGTAACTGAACATAAAATGATCCCTTCTAATATCGATAATAGGTCACTGGTCTTAACTGTGACGTATTATTTATACAGAATACTTAATTCTAAGGCATGATTATCTTAAAGTCTTCTTGTAAAGTCTTACATATGCAAAATTATAATAGGAGCACATATAGCATAAAAATATGTATGGTGTTTGTTGGGGTTATTTACCATTACACAATTTTATGTAGGAAAAATAAAATGAGAACCTAATTTTATCTGCCTGTGCATTTTCAGTTTCTTTGTTGAGTTGTAAGAGTGAAAAATAAACACTACAGCCAATAAAGCAAATGTTGAAGACTTAAATTTTTTTAAAGAAAATCAAAGAGTAAATATGAAAACCAGCAAAGTAAAAGAAAAAAAATCACTGAAGTAATAACATAATAACATATGTATTGGTGCTGAAATATTCGGTAATCCAATAGAGAGAACTTGGTTCGTACACCAAAAAGCAAAGTGGGGGAGGGATTTGTATGTAGTGTTAATTTCTTGAACTGGAAGTACTTCTCAAATCATATTTTGACATGATCTAACCTGTACATAAAATTATTTCAATCTTAACACAGGAAATTGGAAAATGATGTATTCTTGACCTTTCTTTCCAATTTTATTCTTCTTGTAATATAATTTCTTCAAAAATAAGCACACTTTATTTTTAAATAATATATGCACATAAGATTTAATATATATGGAATACAGAACTGTTTTAATCTATGTAGAAATGTAATATTATGTAATCTCAAATTTCAAATGCACATTTATCTTTTATATTAACAAATCAGTAGCTAGATAAAAACGAGTAACTTCTAGATGTTTATAGCAACTTTAATTTGTATTTATCTGGTATTTGGAATTTACTTAAACTAAATGTGTTTCTTTTACTACCTGTAATAATATAAAAATATACATATGTGAGTGTGTGTGCATGTGTACATCCATGTTAGTTCACTGTGTGTGTGTGTGTGTGTGTGTGTGTGTGTGTGTGTGTGTGGTATGTATGCACACGTATGCATGCATTTGAAGAGAAAGAAGGGAGATTGAGAATTAGGCTATAATGCAGTGGTTTCTATTGCAGGTAGTATTTTTCATGATTTTTCTCTCAGATTTCACATTTAACTACTTCACAAAAATTATAAGGTAGCCAGGCATGGTGGTACATGCTTGTAATCCCAGTACTGGGGAAGCTGAGACAGGAAGATCACAGGTTCAAGGACAGCCTCAGCAAGTAGTGAGATTCTCATCAACCTAGTGAGACCCTATTTCCAAATAAGAAATAAAATCAGACTAGGGGTGTAGCTCGAAGGTAGAATGTCTCTGAGTTCAATCCCTAGTACCACAAAAAAAAAAAAAAATATATATATATATATAATATATAAATATAATAAATATATAAATAAATAAATACATATATATAAATAAATATATATTATATATAAATAGTGAGAAATCACCAATTGTATATGCATGTCATAGACTATGTGATGACTATCTGCCTGTGCATTTTCAGTTTCTTTGTTGAGTTGTAAGAGTGAAAAATAAACACTACAGCCAATAAAGCAAATGTTGAAGACTTAAATTTTTATAATATATATAAGCACTGAAAAACACATAAAAATTTACAATGAATTTCCACAGAATCACTACACTTTCACTTAATTCACAAATATTTTCACATTGCTTTACCATATCAATGATTTTTTTAACATTTTTAGCTTTCTTTAACCACTTAGCAACAAACCAACAGCAAAAAGAGATGTGTTGCAAATCCATATCTAACCACCAAGACTAAATAAACTTAAGCTTCAAAACTAAGAATGTGATAATGAATTTAAGTAGAGAACAAATCCAGTTACTATTTGTGATTTAATATTATATTGCTATTTGGCCATATAATTTTATTGTTCTTGGTTTTTTAATATAGTTCGTTTGTAAGTATTAAAAGTATGTCACTATAAATCATTTAAATAAAATTTGTTACTATAACAGTTAATGTATAATATGATCATTCTTCAACAAGTCTTCTAAATTGTTCTTACTAACATTTTTGATACACAGATTTACTGAACATATTACAGATAAAATTATTTCCTCAGCATTATCTTGTGCTGTTTTAAAAGCATATGTTTTACTATATGCTTCATAGAAAAATTTCATTAATACATATCACAAAAGAGCACATTAATAGAGGATACAGAAAAGAAAGGCTATTAATCAAATCAGCCTATGCAGCTATAAAGTTGTAACCCCAGATATAAAATGGCATACTTTATGAATAGCACAAAACTTCGTGAAGAACTAATAAATAGGGCACACTTAAGAACATGTTGTATTCAGTGAGCTAGTTTCTTTATCTTTAAAATATAGACATAAAAATATAAGGAAATATAAAAAGAAAGAAAATTAGAACAAAAGCTAATAAAGAAATATAATAATAAAAGAAACTCAGGTCAGGTCTTCAGAGATACAGTTACAAAATGTGTTATTGAATAATTAAGTAGTTAACCAAGCCAAACACATCTTTTACTGAAGAAATCAAGAAATAGGCACCGAAGATGATAGAGAGATAGGTAGACAGATTGATAGGCAAATAAAGGCATAAGCACATGCACACATATTCACCCATAAAACAGGGCTTATCGGAGAAGTTAGATATTTATAACATTACAAATTCATCTTTGTTGATTTCTGAATTCTCTTTTGATAACTAACATAATCATAGCACTTAACATGACACATTTCAAGCAAAATTCCCTGACTAAATATTGATTTTTTTTTTTACTTAGTAGCTTTCTGTAAGTGACTTATTTTGGTTGTATGTCAGTTTCATCTTAGTAGACCAAAAATAATAAAAATAATATAACCTTCACTTTATGCTCAGAGTAGTACTAGGTATTTTTCATCTACATCACAGTGTTGGCTATTCATTAATGACTAATTCCTGTAAAGATATTGCCCCCAAATTTGATAATTTATTACTTCTACTATTCTAAGCATTGACTGGGTGGCTCTCTTGACCAGATTCATTCACAAAACTGCATTCATTTAGCAGAACAACTAGGCACTGGGTTTGTTCAGATAGCCTTACTCAAGTCTGAGGCTTCTGATGGGGAGGCTTCAGCTCTTCCTCCAGTTGTTCTACTATCCTGAATGAGTCTATACTAGCATTCTCAGGGTCTGGTGGTCTCAGGATTCCAAGAAAATTGGAGAGGAAGCTACATACTTTAAGGTGATTTGGCAACAGAGTTTATACATTACTTCTGCATATGATCCAGATATACTACTCCTGGGTATCTTTCCAAAGGTACTGGAAGCAGAATATTATAGTAATATATGCATAGCCATGTTTATAGCAGCACAATTCACAATAGCCAAATCATGGAACCAAACTAGGTGTCCATCAACAGACAACTGGACTACAAAATTATGGGATATACATACAATGGAATTCTACTCAGCAATAAAGAGGAACAAAATTATGTCATTTGCAGGAAAATGGATGGACCTGGAGAACATTATGTTAAGTCAAATTAGTCAGTCACAGAAAGTGAAGAGTCATATGTTTTCTCTCATATTCAGAAGCTAGGTAGTGATTGGGATGCAAGAGGGAACTGGATAATGGAAGAGAGACTCCAGTGGAGCCAGGGAGTTGGTCTAGGGAAAGGGGGTGGGGGGAGGATCAGTGAAGGAATTACTTCCATTGTCATAATGTACATATGTGAGAATACCAATGTCAATCTCAATATCCTATATGGGAAAAGGGGAAAATGGGGACGGAATTGGGGAAATCCCACCAAGTGCTGTGTGCATGTATGTCAACATCACTGTGAACTACATCATGATGTGAGACTATAATGTATCAATAAAAGTACAAAAATATTGTTAAAAATCAGAGAAAGTCCAAGTCTGTCCATATTCAAGGATTGAATCTCTTGACTCTATCTCTTGAAAGAAAGAGCTTAAAATATTGTGGGCATACTTTTGTACTCTACAAGAACTATTTTTTTTTCTGGGAACAGGATGCTTAAACAGAAATCCCCGAATAAAGAAAGAATAAAACTCTACCCAGGTCTCAAAAAAAAAAAATATGACTGATAAATACAATCTAGATACTATAGAAATTACACTTAGTAGCTGAGCTGTGACCTCTAGAAAAATAGTTTTTAAAATATTTTCCCAGGTGGTCAGTATATAGTACAAAGAGGTATCAGTCTATACTAAAACAGTAATGGTAACATCTTTTTAATGAAGATAGAATCTCTCTGCCACTTACAACATATATATTTCCTTTTGATGCAAGTTTAATCTCTCTATACCCAAGCAGCTTTCTATTTTGAAAGCCATCCAGCACAGATGAATCTTTACTTAGGCATTTAATAGTGGCATCCAAAAGATGAAATCAGTGATATACATGAAATAAATCATTTTGCCTAACCCAAATTTTAGATATTTAAATGTCAAAGTCATGAGTTCTTGAAAATTATTTTATAAATGTTATAAAAAATATAACTACAACTTAAAAAGATTATTCAGAGTGATAGGAAACTTTAAATCATTGTTGCATAATTATAGGAGGAGAAGAATCCCAAAGAAATCAACAAGGCAAAATGCACAGAGCATTGAATAGAGATTGTAGACATTTGTATTGCTGTATTGGTCCTTCCAATGATTGTGTAGCCTCGGACAAGTACCTCATTTTCCTCTAACTTCATTTAAATATAAATCAATTCCAGTGTTTTAAAATCATCACTGTCTGTATAAGGAATCATATAAAAATATTTATGGAACTTTTCTCTTATCATCTACTTATTTATTTTGCACAAAAATATTTCTCTTGTGAAGAGCTGAATTATTTTTGGCGGATATAACACTTGCCAGCCAATAGGTGGTTATGAGTCAGAGATCCTGAGATTGGGAAAGAATAAAAGCATTACAGTCAAGTGTCCTTAATGAATACAGCAAAGCAATTTAGCAAATTGGTGTGAATGTATACTGACTCTTAAATTAAAATTCAACTACAAATTTCTGTTTCAACAATAAAGTTTGAACAAATTATCTATTTATGATTTTGTTTTTGTGGCAAGAAAAAAAAAACTAAACTAAGATACCCATTAAGGCTACAAAGAATTGAAATGTGGTTTTAGCTAGAGATCTCGTAAAGCTTTCTCTTTCACCCTTTCTAAGAATAAAAATATTAGTAGCAGAATATCATGAAATACATGAAAGAAATGACAAGCATATAGTAAAGTGTAACTTCTTATAACTATACAGTAGAAGTTCTGCAAATATTCATTGATTGCAACTCAATTTATTACAAATAATTTTCAAAACTCATCAGCTCTCCTATATGTTGACTACTTTCTGTACAATATTTTTTCTGTTAAGAACCAATTTAAAATGACTGGCATGCCAAGAAATTAAGAAAGAGAAAGAAGATATGTCAAATCTGCCTCAAGGAAATATAAAAATACAATGAAAAAGAATGTGCTTTTATTTTAAGGCACCCAATTAACCTAACCTAACCTAAATAGATAATAATTTACAAAAGCTTACAAAAAAAATACAAAACCAAGCACTGTGATAGCTTTATTTAGAATTGATTTTGATGTAATAACATGAAATATTTTAATGGTAAGATTGAATGATTGAATTAAATACTATGATGAAGTATATTTTAAAGCATTTTAAGAAGAAATTAATCAAGACCATTTAAAATGTACAAATCATAACTAAGGGGAATGTTGACAAAATCTAGATAAT